>QEOT01007552.1:145636-231836 GCA_003123785.1 Pterocarya stenoptera
TCCCCCCACCTCTCCCTCTCCCCCCCCTCCCCTCGTCTCATCCTCTCGCAGCAAAACCCACCCCCTCTCCCCCGTCTCATCCTCTCGCATGAAAGCCACCGTCACCGTCGCCGGCCCTACGTCAAAACCCACAGAACCTGCCGAAATCCTCTCTCCCCCTTCCCCCTCTCCCCCATCTCCCATCCTCTCGCATGAAACCCACCCTTCTCCGAGACTAGACCCGACCTTCCTCACTCGATTGAAGCCTCCGCCGCCACCACCGAATATTTGTTGAAGTCGTGACACTCAAAGGACGAGACAGCACTGACGTGGTCCCTCTCTGGTATGCCCTAATTCGTCTATGGTAGCACGAATTCGTTGATGCTCTAGGTTTTTCTTCTGAGTTTTTAATTTTTGGTTTTTCCTGAATGGGGTGCTCTGACGAGGATGACGACAACAGGTGGCCTCCATGGCTAAAGCCTCTGTTTAGTGATAATTTTTTTGGTTAAATACAAGTTACACGCACATTCCCACAGACTGAATGCAATATGTATTGTTTGGATTGCAAGAACGGGTTGATTTTGGTTTGATTGTGGGTTGATTTTGGAGAGGAGATGGAGATGATCGACGGAGATGGGGAGATTGGCGACAGAGATGGGTGATGCGCCGATGGCGTAGATGATGGACGGATTCTGTGAAGAGAATTGCTTGTGATTCTGTGTGGTGAGGTCTAAAGGATTTAATATGTTTTTGTCTACGTGTAATCCTGTGATTGGAGGGCTGCTATTCTCAGCTTAATAGCTGGACCGCTCCGTAGCGTTTCTCATAAATATTTATTGTTGAGATTCATTTTAAATTTTAAATTTAAAAATTCATGCAGGATCGATCGATTTCACTAAATAATCATAGTTTTTCCGATGATATAGTACTAGCTAACAAAAATAAACTTAAATAAGGTCCTCTATGATTATATTGAAAGAAGATCATACTAATTAATGAACTTATTATATAAACCAAAGAATGCATATATATAGTTAAATATAGGAAATTATAAAGATGGGTGCTGCTTCTATGATCTCCTAGCGATCTCGCCCGCATTAATTCATGCAAGCTCAAAAAAACAAAATAAAAACCGTACTATGCTTGTGTTAACGACTTAACCGCGTCTAGCTGATGATTACTCGATCGATCTGCTCGATCCTATCATGTGCAGGGCACGCACTTTTTGTCTATGATGATGAGTGCATGTTACCACTGGTCATACATATATAGTGCAATTGCTTTAATTTACTAGCTACCACCTCCACTTTTAACTACTGATCATGATGTATATATTGCTGGCTTTACTGATCTGTCCAATCATTAATTCTCTTTTATATATATATATATGTATGTATATGTATGGTTAATTATTGGATTAGACTAAGTCTTTCCGTTGTAAATGAGTACGTAAATGTGGAAATTAGGGCATACCCCATGCATTACCGTATATATAAAGTTAGTTCTGTACATGCATTCTGATCTTGTGGCTTTGTCCATTCCTTCCTTTTTTTTTATTCTCTGTATTGCGTGGAGATTCATGATGCTGGTTTTAGTGGATTCTTATAAATCGAGCATGCGTACCTCCTTTCGCTTGTTTTCTTTGCCTTTCTTTTTTCTCCTTTTCCCTTTTTTTTAGCCCAATTAAAAAAAGGTTCCTGAGCTTTTTTCACATGTTATATCTGTTTTTTCTTTTCTTTTTTTATATCGATGAAGCTCATAATCCAAATAAGTCGACCTAAAAATTCTCATGTATAAGTAATGTTCGAGCCATGCCACCGCGGTCAAGTAAGTGCGCCTATTCACCCCATATTTCACATGGCTTTAATCAGGAATTCTTTTGTTTGCCAGTTAATCAACTTCAAATTAGCATGTATGCGAACGCACATGACATGGGAAGTGTGAAGGGAGTAAATCCCTTGGGTCGGACTGGAAGCAAGGCCCAGGTCAGAGCCCAGATATAAGGTCTGGGCAGGACCGAACATACTGGAAAGACTCGAGTCGTAACCTGAGTATGAGATCCGAGTCAAGCCATGCTCACATCAGAAATCTAGTTAAAAGATATAAAAAAGGCTTAAGGAAGAAGAAATGTCGCATTCAATGCAACCTAGGAATATTTAGGACAGTTCACACCGAGCATTAATGAAATAGGAGAAACTTAGTGGCGAAGGCCCACCATATTCAATGCAGAGGATAGAGTTTAGAGAGGAAGATACGTCGCATTAATGCAACATGAGCTCGGAACGCTCACATCAAGCCTAAGAGCCTTATAGCTCGGCGAGTAGGCGGCGTGAACACCTGATCTCCTACAGAGCAACACTCATCTACCATGGAGACCAACATGGCAGGTATAAATAAACATTTTCTGCAACCAACAAGTAGGTTAACTTCTACAATCATCTACACAAATCTTCAATACAGTTTTATCTCTTCATCTCCTATATAGAAACTAATTTAAGTTTCTGAGGTGCAATGGATCCCGACGTCTCCCTTCTTCACTCATGTGCTGGTGATAACCCGAGCACTGTTTGCATAGAATATTTACCCAGGCCCACGAAACATGACTGGAAGAATTTATCATATTGATTTATCTGTCTTTGAAAAAAGAAGTGGTGCATGGCAGTTAGCTAGCTAGAAAGACATAATTAATAATGAGCATCATTATCGGCCTGCAGCATGATGTGTAACAAAAATAATTAACACAAACCGGCCTAGTCCCGGAAGAAATGACATTTCACCTAAGAATCAAAAAGTCTTCCCACAAGAGATTTTGGGTTTTCGGTTTCGGTCTCATTTGATAGAGCACTCAACTTAACAAAGGTGAAAAGAGAAAAAGTGGGTGGATACATATTGAAATTGGGAGACAAGCTAGGATCTTTGATTTTGTAGGAAGATTGTCTTTGGTCCTTTTGTTTTCTACTTTAAGGTTGGTAGAGTATAGGTGGCTATATTCATGCTCGTGATCATGGATCATGAGAGAGAGAGAGAGAGAGAGAGAGAGAGAGAGACTGTTTTTTCAAAGGGAAACAGCTAGCTTGCTCTCAACTTCCCAGGGACCAAAGCTCAATCTGTCCCCATGCAAATAGTTATAAGAATAATATTATTGATTGTTAATTGGGGTTTAACTGGGTCTTCCGTAAATTTTTTTAATTATTAATTTTTTTCAAAAAAGCTGCATGGGTCCATGGTCCGATATCATGTCATTGTTGGGTGTTTTTCGTTCATTAAAAGAAATCACAAGAAATCAAATACGAACCCAACTGCGAGTAGTTTTCAGCTTATACCTTTTTATTGCATACAACTGTAAAGTAATGGACGACAAAGACGAGGACCATTTGAGGATGTAGCTAGCTCTCTCTCTCTCTCGCGCGCGCACACACATTTAAGTCCCATGCCAGCCAATATATAAGGGGTTGCTTGTTTGTGGAAGATGGAAACATCATGCAGGACGGGAATGACAAAGTGTGCATAGGCTCATGATCTGCAATCCATAGAGCTAATTAAGATTGTAATCATTTCAAATAAATGTTATATCTATGTATGTAATTTAATTAGATATAACAATAAGATGTAGCTTAATTTCTTATATGATCTGATGATCCCAACTAATTTCAATAACTTGATATTGTGGGAATTAGTAAGTACACCTAGCTAGCAGAAAACAAATGATTTGCTTTCTTGCATCGATCTTTAAATGATAGGGTATATTATTAGGGAAGTGAATTTTTGCCTCAGAAAATAAAAATTCAAAGTGGATTATTAGAGTATCTGCATATATATATTATATGATACCCCAAAAGTGTACGTACGTACGTACACTACTACCGGATTTGGGTCCAATTAACATAATATATTAATATATCATGTCAACTATTCATTAATATTAGTTCTTTAATTTATTATTATCCAATATTATAGCCTTATAGGGATTCAAGTTTAGGGCCGGCCAATCACTCAAACGGTAAAAATGTAATTCTCTGAAACATATAAAAGGGGTATGTCTTTCAAGATGGAACCTTCTAGCTAGCGCTAGCTAGTACCTTTGTCAATTATTATGTGTATGCCCTAATTAAAAAACTCCCATGAACATGAACTATCCAATATCCATATATATATATATATATACGGTCGGATGGTCCCAGAAACCACATGCATGCAAAGGCTAGCTCCAGGGAGCTGACGTTCTTGCATGGATGGCCCCCACAGAAATCAGAATTGGGGACGGAGGGGCCGGGTGACTGTCAAATAGCTAGCCTGCAGTGCATCTCTGATGCGTGATTCAAATTATTGTCCCAAGCTTCTCTCTTCTTCTTGTCTGGAAACAGTTAATAAAAATATTTCATACAAACGCTAGCTAGCTATCGATCGGCATCCAATGCGCTGCCTTTGCTTATGGATCGATCCCTTTCTTCTGAAGTGGTCAACATCTCATGCAATGCCAAAAACATATGACTCTTTAGCAACAAGTGTGTCTAGAAAAAAACTTGTCTTCTTCTTGTACAATCAAAAATTTAATAATCACGAGCTAGCATAGACATGTCTGCCCTAGCTGGCAAGATGTACTTGCTAATCTTAAATGATCAAGTCATCTCCGTAAAAACTTGACATAAATGTGTTCAAGACTTCGATCATTAATATATATATATATAGTACATGACTAGCTATAAATAGATCTCATCCTCTACATGATTCTCAATATCCCATTAGATTATATCTTTTTTTTTTTTAAATAATAAATTCAATTATAAATAGATAATATCATGTACTGGCTAGTACGAGATCTTAGTGTATTATATAACATTTTATATATGACAGAAAACCGTACGTTTATATCCAGGCAACTTAATTGCCCTAGTTTAGCACCAATTATCAATTTGTTGCCAACTGACATCCAATGATGATTTAGAAATTAAGATTCTCTTCTTCCGCACTGCACGATCAAGCTGGCCTGCTCATTGTACCAGCTAACTGATCACTGGACCAAGCCCAGTGTTGACTGATCAACCATTGAACATTAAGTTCTTTTATTTATAGGTAGCCAGCAAAAGAAAGGAAGCTTTTATGGTTAGTCGTCGATACTTAAAGATCAGCAGTACTGACTTCGAAAAACTATATACGGCCTGATCATCCGACCAGTTGTGCAAATTAATAGGCAATATATAGCTGATGATTGGTGAGTTTTTGACTCTCTGTAATTTATAAGCAAGGTCGATCAATCAGCAAAAAACTAAGTGAACTGAGTTGATCTGTCTGTTTATGAGCAACAGGGCTTATAATTTACCTAATTAACTTGAATGGCATCGATCGTATTTAAAATTAATAAACATATATAGAAGTGCAATAAAATGTCACTCCCCAAGACCTTAATTCAAGAGGGACTTCATATAATTATTTATCTTCTTATAAAATATACAAAAAACTTATACAATATTATCACTAGTATTAAAATTACATATACGTACCCTGAAATGAACTCTTTTTACCCAATGGCAAAGCCAGTGCATGTTGCGTTTATGTGGTCCTTGCCTCCCTGGGTGCGTTAAATGCGATCGAAGTTGATAGGTCTCTTTTATTAAAACTCCCTTTTCTTGTGAGATTTATTTCTATCCCAAGTGGCAAGTAGGATGCCTTTTAGGCCTCAAGGGTCATTTCAGAGAGTCAGAAAGAAAAAGACAATTGGAGTTTTAGATGTTTTCAGGGGTCAGCCATGGCATGTCCAAAATCTGCGAAACTTGGTTGCCCACCTGCAAGCATGTCTCGCTTCGCAGACAAAGATTTGGGTATCTTTTTGGCAGGCTAGAATGACTCAACCCCTATCATCAACAACAAATGTCTAAAACAAAATGTTTATGATTTTTAACAGGATCTTGAAGAAGGAAGCAGTGCTGTTAATTGCTACGTGAGAAGTAAAACTAAAATCCACATTATATATTTAAAGTAGGAGGGATTTAATACACTTTTGATTAATGCACTTTAATTAGGTGAAATTTTGAATGGATGGTACTATATCACAAACCAGACCATATTTTTACTGATCTCATTGTTCTTTAAGACTTATCCCATGCATTTTCTTTGGGGGGGAGGGTTCTATTCATGTGCTTGCTGTATCTGTCCTTGTATTGCGAATAATACTCCACGATCGTCGATCATGTACAAATCATCTTTGTATATATGGGACTGTCATCTTCTGCAAATGGTTTTCAGGCATTTACGACACCAGTTGTCAAAATCCACAACCTCACCTCAATATTACAGGATGAAATTACTTACCTGGCCAACATGACTTGAGGACCACTACGTACACTATGAGTCGAGGACCCTTGTGTTAGCTTGTCCGAAGAGATGTAGAATTGCAAATGAGGATGTAGATCATGATAGTGACGTCATAATTTTCATGGTTTTAAATCTAATCCTGGAGGATTTCAGGCCTAGCTATTGATCATCAGGGCAACCACAGAATGAAGTTATATTCTTTTGATCTTTCACAACTTCTATACTGTCGCAAGTGGCCCTGGCTTTAGGCCACGCCCTGCAGCCAGATGGAGATAAATTGGTCCACACTTTCTATAGAGACATAACCCGTGACTTGTTTCTAGTACACAGGTGATCAAGATGCATCGATCACATTTAAGGGGTGGGGGAAGGGGGAGACAAAAAAAATGGCTTGGATTTGGTGAAGTTTTGGGACTGTTACTTCATTTCAACTTGAGATGGAGGGACAATAATTGAATGAATACCTAGGAGTAATATTTGCTGGAAATCAACTCCCCCAAATGGTTCTTAAACTAAAATGGTGGCGTGCTATGGCTTAAATTAGTTTATGTCAACTCTTGATAGTTCAACTGTTGCATAATATTGTGCTGAATACAGTGTACTGCAGCGTCCAAATACCCAGCACGCTTCTTGATTTAGAAAATAACTGTATTCGCAAGTTGCAACTCAAGCCCATTCAACCATGCCTGACCGTCCAAATCCAAGTCCAAATGGGGTTGTAGATATCAGCAACATGATATGATTTGGTCCTAAGTTTTCAATTACATTGCCACAGAATCATCCGGACTCGGCCGAAACATGAGTGCGTATAGTAACGACAACCATAAATCTCCAAGGACCAGGAAAAAAAAAAAAAAAAAAAACACATTTAGTTTTTCGATTTCCAAAAGCAGATAGAAATTATATTGAATTAGATTAACCATGCTGTATTTATGTCTTGCTAGTAGGTAACGTGCCATGGGACGCAAGTTCACAAAGAAAACACAAGTTGATGTCTCAAAAGATCCAAGGGCATATTTTGCTAGAGAAACTGATCAGCTTCCACAGCATTCCCCCCCTCCCCTCTCTTCTGGTGAGCAGCATCCACAGCAAAAATTAAAGAGGGAAGAAGCAGTTAGTACAATTACCAAGTCCCACAAAGTGCATGGAATTCAATTGATATCCTAGAATCTGCAAGGATCATTTGATTATTCCTCTTTCAACAACAGGATCATCCTCCTCGCATATGAGCACCTAGTTCGCCAAACTGATCATCAGCTTCTACAGTATCATCTGAAAGACGAACTGCATCCAGCTTTTGTTTCAGGATTTCTATGGCATTGAGTACCAACTGAGAAGCTTTGATTGCACCAGTAGATTCTACAGTGAATATAAAACTATCTTCCTTGGCTTCAATCTCCACAAGCCCCGGCTTCCCCATAGCCTCCGCTTTCTTGATCACTTCATCATCATAAGTGTATGCCTCAGGATCAACCACTACAACCTAATAAAAAAAGAAGTAAAAGCCTGTTACGATGACAAACAATGCATCCAATGAAAGGACACATCAGATAGTACAGAAGAAATCAGAATATGAGCATCACAAAGTAATAAGGGGTAATTTCGAACTGCCTCTTTATGGATGGGGTTAATTCCAATGGATTGCTGATGGTTTCCAAAAGGCGAGGAAAGTTGTAACTAGCCCAAACAACATAGATTGTCAAATCCAAGTGAACTGGGCCAATAATTATTAAAATAAAATTCCATGCTCATTTTATGGGTATCTGTATAGACATACATCATTTCTACAAATGCAAATCTATCAAACAATCCATTATTACATGAGACACCTAACCATTTCCATACAAGAAAGAAGTCTAGTCAGTTTGAGCATGTCCTATTAACTTTTTTTTTTTTATTGGCACCGGGTGTCCGAAAACAAAGTCCTGACTAATCCCGAGGATGCACAGACTCTTTGCAAGGAGTTTCCTGCAAGTGCACCTAGGGTAATTCAAGGCGAAGTTTCCCCAGTCTGATGGACCCTAGAAATTATTTCCACCCAAGAGGATTCGAGCCTTAGACCTAGAAGGAGCATACCACCAAGACCAAGGCCTTTACTACTTGAGCCAACCCCTATGGGTTATGTCCTATAATTGAGCAGCGCACACTTCAATACAGTCAAGGTCATAAATATATGAAAGAAGTCCCCCCATATATGTATATATAAGAAGTTGAAAGCATAATGCCACATTGGTGGTGGCACACTACAGGAACATGCTAGTTTTGAGAAAGAAATACCTTTAAAAAGTTCAGAGAAAGAAATAAGAAGAGAAAATTAAATGGAGGGAGAAACAGAGAAGAATCGAGACACCAAGGCAACAACTAAGCCTAGTTTGGTCACACAAAACCAAATTATCTTATCTCATTTCATATAATCATTACAACTTTCTCAAACTCCCACACAAAATATAATTAACAATTCAATTTTTTCAATTCCAAAACAAAAAAATATTATAACAATATTTTATTCAACTTTCAATAAAATATCTCATCTCATCTGAACTACGTAACCAAACGAGGCCTAAAGCTTGAGAGATTTTTTTTTTTTTTTGTTGGAGGGGTAGGAGCTACTGAATAACAGAAATAATCTCTAAAACTTACAAGTCAAATTTCAGCCTTCAGATCGACCAACCTGCAACAATAGACACATCAAAATAACCTGATCTAATACACCATTTGAGTAGGGCTACAATTAACCAAAGAAATATCTTATCCAATGCAGGCTATAATCGCCATGAAAAATCTCAAACATCAATAACTAAAAGATCTTCCCTTTTTTCTTCACACTTTATTTCAAAACTTTTTTGTTCTTTTAAAATTCCACCTCTTTCTTCAAGAAGAGTGTTTAGTTTTAGCATAGGACACATAGCAAAACTATAACAAGCCACCAATTATCTCATGAAAATCAGAAAACGTACACCAAATTCTACTGTCTAAAGATAATTGTACATCATAGAAATTGCAAGGTGGTAAATGCCAAGAAACTATATCTCATTAGTCAACTTAGTCTCGCTAGACCATGCATACTTTTTTATTGGCACTGGGTGTCCAGGATCAGCATCCCGACTAATTCCTGGGGTGCACAAGCCCTTGGCAAGGAGTTTCCCGCAAATGCACCTCAGGTAATTCAAGGGGAAAATCCCCTAGTCCGATAGCCCCTAGAGATTGTTTGCACCCAAAGAGATTTGAACCTTAGACTTGGGGGGAGCATACCCTCAAGCCCAAGGCCTTTACCACTTGAGCCAACCCCTAGGGGTTAACTAGACTATGCATACTTGTAACCCGCTAGTTCCACACTGAGAAGATGAATAACCCACGTGAAGTGGGTAGGTCATAAAAGTAGCCATGAGTGTGAAGTCTCAGATTGGCTACTTGCTAGGCAAAATTGGGCCACAAGTGATTCTAGAGAAGCTTCAAACTGACTAGTCTTTTTGGGGTTATAACGCAAGTGTAACCAGCGCTTTCCCCATATCGTTACACATGCTTACTAGAGCTATTCCGCAATCAAAATTTTCTTCGTCCAGTTAACAGCAGCAGTTTTTCTTCATCCAAAGTTCCCATAACATGGATGAATTAGTCCAATTATAGTTACATTTAGTTTGTCCTACACCATGATCCAAGGAGGGGGAGAAGCCACAAAAGCTCATGCGACTAATAACTGCTACAAATTTAACTGTAGACATTGAGATATGCCAACCTGAAGTCTGGGGGTTTTGAAACTACAGTTTATATGTTGACTTTCCATAACTTGGTCCCAACATTATAGCATATCTCCAAAATATACTCATTTCTGCTCCTTAAGAGCCAACATCATCCAACCAAAGGCCTCTATATCTAACTATTAATAGAACTCTATTTATACACACTTGAGCTAATAGCTAGCACACCATCTATGCCACCTTCCCTTTTGATCTCCTTTCTTCTCTAGGGACAGCAACTTGATAATTCCATACAAGAAAGTAAAGTAATTGAAGTGAATTATGGTGTCCTTAACAAAAAAGGTCCGCCAAGGCAATCACTTCATGGAAGAACGTATACAAACGCAATTTTAAAACTTCAGATTTGAGAACCACCAACCTGTTGGGTAACAGGGTCGATGTCAAACACTTTGGTAGGACTGCTCTCAACCCAACTTCTTTTATCCTCCAGCGATAAATTTTCCATCAAGTCTTCATTAATTCTAATCATTGGTTCATACATGAATGTGACAGTAGCAGCAGGCGACCATTTTGCATGATCTTTACCAATCCCTTTTCTGGCTATAGCTCTCAGCCTCAGCTCTTGTCCACGACGTAACTTCACAATGATAATCCCCCTAAAGACAATATAAATTAACTCAAATATAACAATCTTCAAATCCTTAATCGTAAATAACGGCTGTGCCCTTCTGTTTGAATGAAAAGCTATAAGAGAAAAGATGAGCAAAACTTCTGTCGCAGTAGAAAATCATTAAAACATGAGTAGAAGAAGATGAAAACTAAAATTACAATTCACTAAGGGCTCATTTGGATAGTGAGATGAGATGAGGTGAGATGAGATGGTTTTAGATAAGTTGAATAAAATATTAATAGAATATTATTTTTTAATATTATTATTGTTTTAAGATTTGAAAGGTTGAATTGGCTATTATATTTTGTGTGAAAATTTGAAAAAGTTGTAATGATGAGATAAGATGGTTTCTGTATCCAAACGAGCCCTAGTGTTCAAGAATTTGTAGGATACCGAGAAACTAAGTAAAGAAATTCGGTGTATATATTATTCCGACAAAAAACCTACAAGAAATCCGCTACTTGCACAAGAGTAGTGCTACATATACTTACACTCTTACTTAAAATTTTTCTTACAAGACTTATTTTGTTAGTTTTCTTTTGAAATTCAAATTTTGAATTTCAAATTTCATAAATTTTAGTATATCAATAACTGACATGTGAAGAAATAATTTTTTCTTAAGTATATTTAGCATTTTCCAATTGCACAATACATACATAAAACAACGAGCAATACAAATCCTAAAATTTCATTTTCCTTTGCTGGCCATTCTCAGAAACCACATGGCACATCGCTAATTAAGAAATGGGGTCATGTATAGTACACAGTTGCATTTTGGCCAGACATAAAAACCGAGCTCCAGCAGAAGACCCTATTACATGTTATAGATAATTACTAAAAACCCAATTTTTCACTCTAAGAAAACTTTCTCATCTTTACAAAATCATTTGCTAAAATTACAGAGGATAACCCGAAAGACCACAAAATAGCTCCATCACAATCTCTGAGAAAAAAATTTAAAATTTGAAAATTAACAAATTTAGGGATATAACAGTAAGAACGTTAGGATAAAAAAGAGGTTTTCCCTAACCTCTGCTCGCCGGGCTCATTGGGATCGGAGAAATCGACGGGAACGACGGTGTGGTCGGAGCTGTAGAGGTCCTTGCTGGTGACGTCGAGGGTTTGGTCGGTGAGGCACTTGGCACGGAGGTGGAACTCGACGGAGCAGAACTCGCACTGTCCGTCGCCATCGCAGGCGTCGCAGTCTCGGGAGAAGCGCATGCTCATGGCGCGGTCGCTGGTGAGGGGGATGAGGCCAAGGCGGTGGGCGATGAACTCGTCGTTGAGGACCGTGGAGTTGACTTCGATCTCGACCAGGTCGATGGCCACGGTGGGCACCTCCGCGATCATGACGCGCCTCAGAGCGTTCGCCATGCTGGCGTCTGTCTCCCGCAGCTCGAACTTCACGACGTCGTCCCTCATCTCTCGGATCTTCAGCTTCGGGAAACGCTGGTACGTCACTCCGCTGTCCATGTTCGCCGTTTTTCCTTCCTTTGTTTCTTCTTTCTGGGGGTTCTCAGTGGGTTTTTCAGAGGTGTATGTATGATTCCCACTCTCGAGTCTCCGACTCTCCACCCAAGGCTATTTCGAGAAATAATAATATATTCACGCGAGGGTGGGACACAAAGCAAAAATATGTGGTTTATAAAATAAATTGTGAAATATGCGTGAGTGCGTGAGATTAGTTTTGTTTAATTTTTATTTATAAATAATAAAAGATATTTGCAATACAACAGTAATGTTATCGTTTTGAAAAATAAATAAAATTTGAGATTTTTATGAAAAAATTAATTTTTTAATAATATACTTGACATTTTTTTAAAATGATTACTCAATTTTTACACATTCACGATTGAATGCAGGAAACGTGCCCCAAGCTCAAAACCTTTATCACTTAAGCAGGATAAGGTTGCAATTACTAATTTTTATACGTAGGACAAATCATTTTATCTATTTTATTTTATGCAACTCCAACAACCAGTTTCACCATTGCTTTCAGTGTTGTCATAATGAGTCCCATTGGAGTAAAAATAAGAAAAATTATATTTATAAATAGTTGTGGATATTATATTTATTAAAATATTTATATAGTATAATTTAAATTGTAAGATAAATTTTAAATTTTAGATCTTATAAATTAAATATTATAATTTAAATAATATAGATGATGTATTTTATACATTGACTTGAGAGTATGATAACTCTAAAAATAAAATTCAAGTATTTAAGGAGATCGAAATATCATATTTGTTGGAGTTTTAGAGCTTGTATTTTACTATGATAGATACTCTTTTTTGGTATAGTGTGACTTTATCCTTGCCTTTTTTTTTTTTAAGAGGAATATAGAATCATAGATTCCTTTTGTTTCCTTGTCAGTAAATGATCATTTGGTGAACTAATTTGGCAAACCCTAAGTCATATACTCATTATGAAATAGTAATAAAAGAGTTATAAATTGAACATTTTTCAATCATAAAACGAAAGAGGGCGTACTCTCCCTATTAACACGAAATTGGCTTATCAGTAGGCCCGGTTAATTGAAATTTGGGTCATCTAGGCTTAAGCCTTTTACTTATAAATATTGAAGCCTACTTGTAATGTTCCGGCCCGTAGGGTTCAGGCCCAAGATCATTTTCTAAAACCAAAACCCAGGTCACCAGTGAAAAAACAAAAGGAGGCGCACAAGGTCTTTTTTCTTCCCCTTCTTCTTCCCACAGGCCGACGTCTCTCGCTCTCTCTTCCTCTCGCCCCGCTCTCTCTCTTCCGTCTCTCCCTCTCGCGAGCTCGTCTACGTCCGTCTCTCTCTCTCTCTCTCTTCTCCGCGACCTTTTTCCCATTGGACTCCTCACGCTGACGCCCTCCGTCCCTGGTTTCCGTCGCCGAAGCCGGTAAGTCTCTCTCTTTCTGTCTCAGTCCGTGCCTCTCTTTCTCGCTCTATCCTCTCTCTCTCTCTCTCTCATTCTCTAATGATGTTTCGCAACGCCCAGCCCCACGCCGTCTGTCCCGGGTTCGTGCCGCGCCGATCCCCGACGTTCCGAACACCACACGCCGTAGGCCCTCTCCGTCCGTATCCCTCTCTCTCACCGTTTACTAGCTCTCTCCCAGTTTAATTCGCCTGAAGGAAGCTCGAAATCTTCAGTCATGGGGAAGTCACGCTCGCTGTAAGGATATCTATCACATTGGCACTCGTTTAATTTCGTTTCTTTTTTTGTTTAATCCGTACTTGGTTCATCAGAATTTTCTGCTTTAGTTTGTTCTCTAATAAAAATATTGATTTGTAAACTGTAATGGTGAATTTTAACGCAGACCGCAATCAATGTCTAAAGCGGACCTCAAATTCGAGAAGAAGCGCCAGTTCTATGGCAGTAAGTCTGGATTCCTTTTATATCACCAAACAACGATGTTGTATTGCGTGTGCGTGCGATAGTTGTTGCAATTACTAATCAATATTGATCTCAGTGTTGTCAATCATGAGCCCCTCTGGAGTAAAAATAACGTTCGGTTAGTATCTAAGGAGATTGAAATACCATGGTTGATGGTAGTTTCAGAGCTAGTATTTTACCATGAGAGATACTCTTGTTTGGTATTGTGGGACTTTTTCGTTGCCTTTTTTTTTTTCCCTAAAGGAATATAGATTCCTTTTGTTTCCTTTTCAGTAAATGATCATTTGGTGAATTAATTTGGCTGGTATTGGTACCGTTGAGATCGTTTATTAGGATCGTTTAAATTCATATCCATTTTTAAACCCCTTTTTTTCTGCTATATATTTAGTTCAGTTTTTTCCTGAAAATATGCAGAGGTTAGAGAGACTGTTGCTTCCTTGAGTGCTCAGAAGGCCATTGGTAAGGTAATATATCCTTACAACCTTTTGTTGAGCAAACTGATCTTTTGGGGATAATCTTTGTACTTTATCGTCTTCCTCAAGTTCCGGACTTGTTAGTCACAATGGCATACTAAAGTTACGCACTTTTTATTTGATATATATGATTTTTTTTCCTTTTCCGTTTCAAACCCTCAACTTATAGGTAGTGGCACTTGCAAAACATATTTGAATGGTGTTGGTACTCTATATTATGTAATAGTCCATTCTATGTTCTGTCAGAAAAAGAAACTTCGAAGCCGGCAGAAGAAATTAAAAGCATATGATCTCTCTGCTCTCTCCGAGTTCCTTCCTGAGTTGAAGTCCCAGAGGCAACCAACTGAGTTAAAGCTGAATTGTAAATCCAGACAAAAGTTAATGTGAGCTCTCGACTTCCTTGATTTACATCAAGTTGTAAGGTTTAATTAGTCCTTGACTCCTTATACTATGTGCTAAAGTCTTTCTTAATGTATGATGGGTTCATCGTGATCAGCTTGAAGGAAGGAAAACACTTGAGCATGGTTCTTAGCCATCCTACATTCCAGTCAGATCCCTTTGCCGCCATTCATCAACACCTACATAGCACACAACCGATTGTAGATGAGAAGCCCGAGAAAAGGAGTAACAAAAATGGAGGAAAGAAGAGAAAGGGAAAGAAAAGTAAGTCCTTAGATGGACCCCAATCGATGGTCGTGTGATCTAAAAGATAAGCTTCTGCTGTTCTGCATCTGTGTTGTTCATATTGGATTCTTCTGCCTGAAACATTCGAATGTGCACATTTTGAATGCGAGATGTGCTCACCTTGTTAACATATCTGCTGGGCTTGTTTCGTATCTATTTTCTATTGATATCATTTGTCTAAACCAGTTTAGTTTTTCTCCTTTTTTTTTTTTGGTTGGATCAAGAGTACCATCCAAAGAAGGTTATAATTTCAGTCCTGAAGTAGACCAAGGCCGCGTATTTGGTAGGATTTTCCATTTCTTAAACTAAACAGTCCTATTAAGAGACATTGGGCAAGAACCTATGTAATGCAGGCTTGATAGAAATGATTTTGAATAGTCCTTCGTAAATAGTAGTTGGCCGGATATGGCAGGACTAGTCTGGATGTACCTGCTGCTATAAATTAATAAAAACCAATCAAATTACATGCATTATCCGGGTGATCCCATATTAGAAAATGAAATAGAAAGGCGTTTAATTTGATGTAAACATGATTTGGTGTCCAAGAACATGCGCCTCGTTTAGATAGTGAAGTGTTCATAATTTCGTCTCATTTCATTATGAAAATACCTTCTAGTCGGTCATTTTATATCTCGTGCGCCAGCCTCTAGTTGATCCAAAAATACAAAACTCTCCAATCTTCTGCCTGTGCCGCGATACACAGAGATAGAGATAAATAGAGATAAAAATACAAAACAAAACTCTCCAATCTTTGTCTTCCACCAAAGGATCCTGACCAAATCCAGAGCTCCATCGACGGACTTAGATCCACCCTGTCGAGTCGCGATGGATAGAGATTGAACCCCCGAGTCTAGACGGTCGGAGATTGACCTCCAAGCATCCATCCCAAACCAAGAGTTCCATCGACGGATTGAGCTCGACCTTGTCGAGTCGCGACGGAAAGAGAATCTAATTCAAGATTAATCATTTCTTACCGTCTCCCACATTTTCTCCAATGCCAAACAGAGCAAGCACGAAAAAAAACATGCGCAAACTAAATCAAAAAAGGAAAAACCTTGTCGAGTAGAAAATTGGGGAAGATATGGTTGGTGGTGAGGTAGTGATGGCAACAAGGAGAGTTGCTCTTGTTTCTCAAGTGGGTGACAATGCACATGTAATAGAAACTGTGGCTACATGCGGTGAGAAATGCGTCCGTTATGTTTTGCATACATATTGGGCACAACGTGTCCTTGTCCAACTCACATCCTGCGGCCTCCAGTGCCATCTGATCAGGTGATGGATGCAGTGGTAGCAGTGGTTTAGTGTTGGGGTTCGGCAAGGGGCTGGCTTTGATAGTAGGGATGAGTGCTTGTGCCGCCAGTGAGGTATCTTCCATAGTAGAAGATATTTTGATCTTGTCTGTCTCGCATTCTGCTCTGGAGAAGTGAATTTTTGCTAATTTTATGGCGAGTGGTTGGAGAGAGCAAGGAGGGGAGGGGCTTTAAAATATGATAGTTGGTATTGTTGCCAGGGGAAGGGGTTTCACCGCAGGGGAAGGGGGAGGGAGGGGTTTCGGGTTTTGCAGGTTGCCAGGGATAAGGGGTTTTGGCACCGGGGAAGAAGAATTTTATTTCAGATGGGTTTTAATTAAGTGTGATTTTCTGTAGTATTTATTTAAACAGATTTCTTACGTGTCTTAATATAAGTGGGGGGTTGTTATTTAGACAACTTCGGATGGACTGTTCCGAAGCACTTCTCTTTCATTATTATAACTTTCTCAAACTGCCACATAAAATATAATAAATAATTCAACTTTTTAAATTTTAAAATAATAATAATATTAAAAAATAATATTCCAACAATATTTTTTTCATCTTTCATCTTATCGCAATTCACTATCTAAACGGCACCACATTGTAGTAGAGTTTTCACCGCGATGTCAAATCTTTAAACATATTTTGGCCTGTTAAACTACGAAATAGAGGTGAATCACCTCTAAAGTAGATAGTTTTAGCCGTGGGATTGTATTGGAGATGGTGATCAGGAAGGCTGTCCATGCCACAGTTAGGAGAGGGAGACAGGATGGGATGAATCAGTGCGGTGATCAAAGTTGATTGCGGCTGGCAACGGTGAGAGAGGGAGATCGGGTCGTTTTGAATCTTTTGAACAAGATAAAATAAGAATTTCAGGTCAAGGTTTTCTGCTTCTTTGAGTTTGTGATTGAGACTAATTTGAGAGATACAATCCAATCATCTAGTTTATTTGAAAAAAAAAACTAAGTTTCAAAATTGGCGTACCATTTAAATTGTTGATACAATCACCAATTTTTAATGCCTAAAAACAGGAATCCTCTCGCTCGATAGAAGATTTTTACTGTTTGAATATTTTATATGAGCATTTGTTTTTATCAAATCCTAAAATCAATGTTTATCTCGTCAGTTTTGTCTCCTCTTATCCAATTTTTCGTATGTTGTTTCATGCTCTGGCACAAGGATAAGAGTACTATATTTTTTTTAAAAAGATAAAAAGAAAAAGAAAAAAGAGAGGTCGGTATTCTAATTTTATTGAATAAGAGTACTATAGTTAAAATGACACTATTCTAACAAATATTTTTTCTAAAGAGAGCATAAATTTGGACAAAACGTTCAGTATTGCATTGGAAAATAGTAAATACGTGGAATAAAGCACCGGCCTTTGCATACAATAGTTTCCATAACAAAAGAAGAATAACGCAATCTAGTAGATTTTTAAGAACAGAGAGAATTAGAAACTTTACAAAATGAAGCAACCTAGCTGAAACGCGATCAATCTTTTGAAGCAGACTGGAAGATAAAAATTGCAGTTAAAACAACCACCAATCCGGTAACTGCCAAAGCTACTGTAGGCAGGGGAGATGTGAGCCCAAAATTCTGTAAAAAAAATAAAATAAAATTAAGACATACAAGCATTTTATAAAATAATTGTTTATGACAGCTGCATTATTCTCTTAATATTTGATAAGCAAATAAAACTAAATATCTATTACTTTTACTTAAAATAATTATTGAAAACAATAAACTAAACTGCCCAAAATCATCTACAACCCCAACTTCAAAGTGTGCAGGACATGGTTTGGTTTGGTTTTTGTTTTAAATGAAAAAAGAGATCTCTAAGAGCAGATAATTTTGGTGAGTCCATCTTGAGTTGGAGTTTGAGTTGGACCCGTTGGATTATGCAGCGTGTCCCATATCTCCAATTATGGGATATGGCAATAATTTATTGGGTCTAGATCCAATAGCATTTCTGGTTACAGATCAATCATAGGATCTTAGGATTATATAAAAAACTTGTTTAGGACTAGAGCTAGAAACCTGTTAGCTAGGTATGTACGTAATTATAGAGAATCAATACAGTCAGGATGGTTTTAGATTACTTGTTAGTGGTTGATCGTATCTACTATTTGAATAGGAGTAGATCAAGATTAGAAGTCTTATTGATTACTGTTTTAGGACTCTTTTATAATAAATTAGAAAGTATTTGAATTTCTGTAAATCTCCTTTGTAAGCCTCCTGGCTGGAAGGCTCCCAAGACCGGAAAAACAGGACTACAGCACTGAAAATAGCTCAGGCATCATTGAGTGTCTAAGGCAATCTTAATTAATAGAATTTCAATCGGAGATGGCAAGTGTATCTCTCTTTTTGAGGGATGGGTTATCAGTGTTTGATTATTGAGACTTCCCTCAAATGATTAAACTAGTTTTTTCTTCAGTTTTTAATTTAAACAAATAACCTTATAAATGAAACTTCTGATGACAGAAGCAAAGATAATCATGGCTGTCTCGTATGAGTGGTTAATAGATTGAAGCAACCTAGCTAGAAGTTTATGAGCTTATGTAAATTAATGTAATATGCAACAGCATATATAGCGCATTTATTACACTTTTTCAGCATATGTTAAATGTTTATCATTGGACAGTCCACTCATTTTAATTTCTAAACAAATTTAATGCTGTGATACTTTTGTCGATTGGGCTTTATATATAAAACTGCAAGTTGTATCCCAGCTCACTAACACACTGACTAATGGCAATAATAACAAAGCTTGAAATTAAACTAAGAGCCTCAGCAAAGCCAATTATTGTACGTAACATACCTCCAGGAGTCCCTTGCCTGTTGCTATTTCAACACTAATAGCCGCTGCAAAGCCAACCATTGCAAGCCGGCCTAGCCATACATCCACAGTACTGTTTGCCTCCTTGCTACTTTGCTCACATCTGATGGAAAATGGCCGCACAGCTTTGAGGGCAGGCTTCCTTTGACAATAAGTTCTTCGTATCACTACAGATGAAAGCAAACATCAGCTCCCACCCGCTTAACTTAAAAGTTAAGAAAATGATCCCTCGGTCTCCAAGACTAAAGAGGAAAATTTCACACTAAACTTACAAATGGTTCAAACTTTTCTTTTTGCATGTTGTTTATATATATAGCATCCATACAGAAAATAAGGAGATTGGGAATAGAAAAGCCGGAGTACCATTTGAGAGAGAAAGAAAAAAATTAAAGAAGGGGAAGAATGACCAAGTTTAGACAGGAATGTTGATGACATATATGCACTCTAAGCTTTCAGAGCAATGAAAATCTAATAAAATTAAATCTGTAGAGGTCTTGTCAAGTAAGCATTCAAAACCAAATTAAGTTCATGAGCTCATAAGAACTAGGACAAAGGAGAAGATTCTTAAGGAGAGACGATGACTAACATGACAACACGTTCTAGGAGGCAGCATGTAATTTATGCGTTTTGAAAGCACTTTCTTGGTCTTCCAAATATAAAGCACGGATTATTTGACAAGTATAACTTACACGTATAAAAATATGGAATTCTAATGAAGCCCAATGCGACGTCAAACCAAGCAACTTTAAGGGGAAATGAATAAGACCAACATCCAAAGCACTCTCTTGAAAACTTAGATCTACTGGGTTAGTGCTAAAACCATGACATGTAAAGACTCAATCGCATGGATGTGTAAAATACAAGATTTCAAATCCTAGCAGGAAAAGCAGGAAACGGATACTCAATTTAAAGTGAGTCAACAGGATCCCGGCCATACGTAAATATGTCACAAAATTAAGCAAATTATACTGAAACTGCGACTTCTTTTTCCCAAAGATAGTTGTGAAGAGAGGGTAAGTACTGCTTACCCGCTTAAGCATAATGGGCAGTAACTGACAAGCTTGCAATTTTGTTCTATTGAACAAGTTGTACCGGCAACAGCCGCACATACAGCCTCGGTAGTATGTCGTAAGTTTTAAATTAAGATAATCATTCCAGCCCATATAAGATACTTGTTTGTACAGTAATTTCTTTCATTATAAAGCCTTGAGGGTGCTTGCATATTCACCTTTAAAAAAGTGATTTTTTTCACAAGAAGTTTTGGGTTCCAACTAGTTGTGCGACATTTCAAAATTTCGTTTTTAGAGACGTATATAATATCTCAATAAGAAAAACTAGACGAAATGGGGGAAAAAGCATTAGAATCATTACAGAGCGGAGAACCGGTTGAGAAGGAAGACCCAGTTGGTGAGCATTTAGAAAGAGGAAGCCGAGGAATTGCAGCAGGGGCTTTGGCCATGGCTGAGCTAAAAGCACGAACATCTGCCACAATATCTACCATTATTATCCCAGACAAATGGGAACTCTAGAACCCGAAGGGAGAGGGGAAGAGAGAGAGAGAGTTACCACTAAAGGAAAGGGAGAGAGACGCTGAAATTGGAGCTGCAAAGGCCATTGGAGAGGAGTTGATAGTGGCGCCACGGAGTTCGCCTCTCGGCTGCAATCGAAATGAAGTGAGCTTTGTGAAGATAGATGACGACCATTCAGAATGCGGAGATGGGAACGTGACACGTGTACCATACCTACTTCAGAATTTGGGTGGTATTGGAACATGAGAGGCAATAAGGTTTGGACAGAACTAGCGGCAATGTTTTCTTTTTCTTAATTGATTACAATATCAATTATTTGTCAATACTCAAATTATTCCCTAATTTAAGCTTTTAAATAATATTTTGTCAATATAGTATCACTTTTAAATAATTTATAATTATAATTTATTGACATTATAATTTATATTTGAAAAAGAAAATTAAGCAAAAGAGATCAAAACAAGTAAATAAATTAGAATAATCTTAAATATAATTTTAGTTCTTTGCATTTTTGAAAAAAATAATTATTAATAAAAAAATAATTTTTTATATATATCTTAAATTTACGTACTTTTCTCGAAACAAATTATCCGAATGCAGAATGCAAAATATATTTCTCAGTAAATTAATTTTTTTCTATAATTAATCCATATACATCACATCAACAATCTTGCGTAAATCATAAGTAAGATTTTCTTTGGGACTAATACACCGCCAACTATATTATAATTTAACTACTATTCTATATTAAAATATTAATATTTTTTACTTTAATTCATAATTTTTATAGTTGTAATAGTTCAAAGTAGATAAAATAATAATATTTTTTATACTTAGTTGTAAACGAATTGTAGTATAGTTGTTTCTATATCATTTTCATTTTCTTTTTGGTAAGGTTGTTGGAAAGAAAATGATAAATTTACAACCAACCTACAACTATTTTCCTATTTAAGGTATTTATATGAAATTAAAATTATTTTTTAAGAAAAATATATATTTATCATTTTTACAATACTTTGTACAATAATATTTTAAAATAAAGAATATTTTTGTAAAATACTTTATAAAAATGATATAATTTTATAAAAATATTCTTATTTTATAGTACTTTATAAAAGGAATATTAAGAAGAGGTTTGGATAGTAAATTGAGATGAAAATTGAAAGTTGAATAAAATATTGTTAGAATATTATTTTTTAATATTATTATTTTAAAATTTAAAAATGTTGAATTGTTTATTATATTTTATGTGATAATCTTAAAAAATTATAATGATAATATGAGATTAAATGAGATAAATTAAAAGCTTTTTTTATATCGAATAAGGATACCTTTACTTTTAGACCCTGTTTATATAGTGAGATGAAATAGTTTTAGATAAAAATTAAAAGTTGAATAAAATATTGTTAGAATATTATTTTTTAATATTATTATTTTATTATTATTTTAAAATTTAAAAAAACTAAATTATTTATTATATTTTATGTAAAAATTAAAAAAAATTATAATAATAAAATGAGATGAAACTGTTTGTATTTTTTTTTTTTTTAAATCCTAATCTACAATCGCTTATTTTTTATTTTTTATGAATAATTCTACTTTGTCTTTCTTATTTGTCTGTCTTGAAATTCGAAAACATCTGACTTTAGAAGCCCTCTCTCCTTATTGTACAAGTCTTTTGAATTGTGTCATTTTGCCATCAGTGGATTGGATTGGCTTTGATATTCTTGTCGGTGGTGTAGTGATAAAAAGGTTCGACGAATTGCCCATTTTTTCTGTTTTTGTTTTGGTCATTTGTAGATTAAGGTTGTGCTTGGTTATCAAATTCCGTTGAAATTAGTTGATTTCAGTTTAATTTTAAGTTGAGTAATTATTCAAGTATTTAACTCTTAAATTATTAAATTAATCTTAATTCAAAATATTATTAAATTAATCTTAATTCAAAATATTCTTACACATGGGACCTACAACATTTTTCAACTTAAAAATCTTTATACGTAGTATCCACAATCTTTTTCAATTTTTCATAAAAAATATTAAACTCATTTTAACATCTAAACGCACTTTAAACTCAGTTTAGATGGGCCTCACATAACTCCCTCCACTACTCAACTCACTACTATTAATAAAGAATTACTATTAATAAAGAATTCAATTCAACTGAGTTTAACTCAACATCCAAACGCAACCTAACTTATTTCAACTTACGTGGATGTTGTTTTGGTATGTTGATTTGACAGAAATTAACAAGACAAGAAATCCAAAAAACCCACATTGGTGAAAAATAATGCTCTTTTGATAGAGAGTGATGAAGATGGGGATTTTTTTGGGGCTTGTAGGAGGGAGGTGTGATGCGTGGGGGGCTTCTGTGTGTAAGAGAGAGTGAGAGAGAGGGAGTGTAAAGCCCTGGTCTCACAGGGGTCGAGAGTTACTTTCTGTAATTTAAACCCATATTTCAATAATATATTTATGACTACAGATTCTCGATGTCATATAAAAATTATTTTTTCAAACCAACTACTTCAATATAATCAACCCCCAACATACCAAGTCATTAGAACAAGACAAAATTACTTAACAAAAATCGTCAATACTCATAGAAACCTTATATGCTTAATCCACTATGCTTAAATCATCTTACGCATACTCCATAATCTTGATCCTCAACTGAAATATTCAAATTATCTAAAAAATATTGTGGAGATAAATGGTGGGTTATCAACAACTCAGTAAGCAGAGAATATATACTAGTATGTAAACACGATCATTTACAGAGTTCAGAATGTAAGACAAAACATTTACTTTCATAATGCAGAATCAAAATATTTACTTTCAGAATGCAAAATCAAATCATATTATTAAAATATCAGAGCGAAACATTCAGAAATATTCTTATTCAAAAATTATTTGGCATAGCATAATCTGAGACATCATCTCATATCATATCAGAGCATCACATCGGGACATAGACCATATTTAACTCCTGTTGTAGGGTTATAAACCACCATTATACCCGTGGCGAGGCCATATACCACTATTATACCTGTGACGAGGCCATATACCACTATTATACCCTTGGCTGAGCCGTATACCATGTTTAACCCCCGTGATAAGGTCATAAGTTACCATTATACTCGTGATGGGGCCATATACCATGTTTAACTCTCGTTCTAGGGTTATAAACGACCATTATACCTGTGGCGATGTCATATACCACTATTATACCCGTAGTTGAGCCGTATACTATTATTATACCCTTGAGAGAGTCTTAACGGAACATATAAAAAACATAATAGAATCAGATACAGATACAGAATCAGAAAATCATGTAAAAAAATTTCAGATGCCACATCATATCACACAGAGTACTGAACAGATTATTTCACATATCCAATAAAAAAAAAAAATCAAAGCATCTTCATTTAATCAAAGTAAAACTTTTTAGATCTCATATTCGCTCTTTTTCACTGTTCAAAACAAAATGTTAAAATAAGCTCAAGTCTATGTCAGTCATGATAGAAATACTTCATTTTTATACAAAATTCATGAGTATACAGAACACATATTTGAGATTGTTTTCAGGTTTCTTTTTCAAAACAAACATGCATATTTTTCAAAATCAACCTGAGTTCTTTTCTTTTATGCAAAGTCTAGTATAGGAATCTCACTTACTTGGACCTTTTAACTTTTCATAATTTTTTCACAACAGTATTGAACGAATATTAATCATCACCTATAAAAATAGTCACGTAACTTTCATAAATTTTCAATTGAACATACATTTCGATACTTAAACTTGAAATACTAAAATAATCTTTTTTCCTAAAAATCTAAAATTTCTCATAACCCTAAAATATCATCAATTTTCAAATTCATTGATATCCACTTAATTTCTCTGACTAAGCCAATAAACTATAAATTACTTACTACTGAAATCTAACTAAAAATTTAATACCAACTAATATAATTTAAATCCTTAAATATCTTCTGTTAACAACTTTGTAGGCTAATTTAAAGTGAGCCGAAACTCACTTATAGTAACACAATAATTTTCTACGGTCAACCTTAGGTCCATCGTAAAATCAAACCCAACTGAAATATAAATTCAAACATCTCATGCTCTGGCTTATAATTCAGAGGGCAAAGTTGTAATATCATAAAACAAGTTTTCTCTACTATATGCTTAAGGAGCTTTAAGTAAAATGCAAAAGCCACATTTTAGTTTGTAAGGATAAATGTTCACTAGAGATACCCAGAGTTGTGTGACGGAGACTCATCTTGAGAGCAGCTATGAAGCGGCATCGAGGTGGCTGAGGAGGCGACAGTGCACTGTGGGAGAGAGAGAGAGAGAGAGAGGGATTACCAAGAGAAAGAAGACAGACTTGAGGTGGCATGAAGTTCCAAGCAGCATTTTCTGTGCAAGTGGCGACGACGTGGAGGAGCGGCTGGTAATGTGTGATGGCTGGTTTGTGGCTCACGATGGGAAAAATAAATCCTCTGTTTTCAATGTGGTGCAAACAGAGCACTCCCATTAGAAGTTTCCAGTGGCTGGGCGACAATGTTGGTTTCCGTTCAAGGCTTAAGGCAGTATAAATCTCACTTTGTTTTCAACATTATCGAACAAAGGACTTGGTGGCAACATGGAGACTGGTTGATCGTGGGTGGAGACCGGCGTTTTGGTGTTGGGTGGTGCTAGGGAAGCTTTCGTTGTGCAAGAGCAGTGGCTGGACATGGTGCTTGGTAATGGGAAGGGGGCTTATGGTTGTCATGTCTTACATGGCTACTACTTGCAAGGTCACGGGTTTACTTCCTTCATGAGTGTATCCGTCAAGCAACACTGTGTAGCTGTGCAAGGAAGAGTTGGAAGGCGGACTTGGTTGGCAGGAGGCGCATGAGAGAGGTGGGAGACAGGGAGTGGATGAGAGAGGCGTTGGGCTGGGGTATGGCTTGGGCGAAAAAACTCACAAAAATTAGAGAGGTGTATGCATTAGGTGAGAAGAAAAATAAAAACGTGCAAGAGAAAGTGACAGGGAGAAGCAACCGTCGGGTGGGTGTGATGTTGGCCGATGTGGGATGTGGCCTTGGCATGTGAACGTGGGATGCAACTGATTCATAGTGCACGTTAGGTATTACTCCAACGTGGCTACAGGAGGAGGCTGCTGGTTGTTGACTACGTGTGGTGCTTCATGGACGTAGGGACATTGGGGAGGGAACGTGAAGGCCAAGCGGTTTCGGGCATGGGAAACTGGAGAGGATCCTGAAATTGTTGAGGTTGGTGCCGCCGTCCATGTATGACGTTTGTTGTGAGTGGTTTTGTATACTCAAGTATGTGCGTAGATATATTTATATATATATATATATAGAAAGCTTGAAACCCTAGAGAAAGAGGAGGAAGATACTTGCCATGGCTTGGAATTTATACATATACTGGCCTTGGGGTTTTCTCTTGGGTTTTTATTGGACTTGTTTTACGGCCTTAATCACCCAACAAATCTTAATGGTTCGATTTTCATTTCTAAAATGAGCTCAACTTGTCCAATAAAATACTCTTGTGCTTTAAACAAATTCTTGATTTATAAAATAATAGTTGAGCTCATCACCAATTAAATAGGACCCACTTGATTTGTAAATGCTAAATGGGATTCCTTTATTGAGTCCAATAATACTTGTAGATTCTACCACAATAATTTATGAGCATAGAGATATTTCCAAAATCAACTTGCTAGTCTAATTTGGGCTTCTTTATATGTTAATTCAAAATTAAAATAATATAAAAATAAAATAAGAAATAAAATTTTATAATACGTGGAGTTGGCCTGGATTTGGTATTGGGTCTGGATGTTACAGAGAGAGATTGTGTAAGAAAGTGCTTCTCGTCACGAGTCGCTGCCGTTGAACAGTGGGGAGATGGTGCTCGTCGCCGCGAAGAGGAGAGAGATTTCACTAACTTGCTTTTTTAAATGAATTATGCTGGGCTCTAGTATTTTTTTAGTTTTTTTTTATATAGATATTTTTAATAATTTTAAATATTTTTAAAAAATAAAAAAATTACAATATTATTAAAAAATATTTTCTTAATTACAAATAATTTTTTATTTTATTTTGTGATTAAGAAAATATTTTTTAATGATTTTTATTTTTTAATTTCTGATTAAAAAATATTTTTTAATAATATTCTAAATTTATTTTATTTTTAAAAATATTTAAAAGTATAAAAAAAATTTATGTAAAAAATAACTTAAAAAAAATACATAAAAATATACACACCAGGCCTAGCGAGAGCCCGCTTAGCATCGTCCTTTTTAAATTCAGAGAAAAAAAGTAGATAAAAAAGTTAAAAAAATGTTACGTGGACTGAAGTGATAGATGGACGGTAGATAAATCGGAAGCGTCACGTTACCCTTCTTTTAATTAGCATCATCAACCATCACAAATTTAGATCCGGTTTGAACAATGACATAAGATAAAATAATTTAAAATAAATTAAAATAAAATTAAATAAAATATCATTTAAATATTATTTTTTATTATTATTTTAAGATATAAAAAATTTAATTATTTATTATATTTTATATAAAAATTTGATAAAATTTTAACAATGAGATAAAACGAAATGAAACTATCTAAATAGGTGTCACATTTGCTTTTACAATTATTCTTATCTATCTCATTTAATCATTATAATATTTTTTAAAATTTATATATAAAATAAAAATAATAATTTAATTTTTTCAAATCTAAAAATAAAAATAATATTATAAAAAAATATTTAAACAATATTTTATTTAATTTTTAATTTTATATATTTCATTTTTTACGACAAACAAACGTGAAGGTCACCGTACTGTCACTGACAGTGCAACAGACTATTTCCTGACTTTCCGCACAACCATTGGGCTTCCTAGCAACGACAATATCATTGATCAATAACCATGTACTCTCCATCAAAAAAAAAAAAAAAACCACGTACTCAGCCAAACACGCCCCAAAGCCAGCTCCTCCTCCACCTTCTTCGTTCTCTACTTCATTTGAAGTATGTCGCCTTGAAAAGCAAAGCTCCGATGTGTCCACTCTCGGTTGGGTCCGCCTGCACCTAATCCTAAACATCAACAAGCGATTACTTCTCTCTCTTCATCTCTTCGTACCAATGTCCTTCAGACCCAATCCCTACTCCCTCGCAGGAACGAAGCCATTATCGTAATGGCCAATTTATAAAAAGACACAGCAAATGTGTGAATTAAGGAAATTAAAATGAGGAAGAAAAAGGCAAATTCGTGCTTGAAGAAACATGCCATTTTTTTAACTTGTTAAGCACGGATGCTAACTATTTTAGAGGGGGATACGCCAAAAGGAGACCGGAAAAGTAAGCTCAATGTCTTTATAGATCGGAAGTTTCGTCCCTGCTAACAGAATTGTTCTAGCAAGACTTGCCAAGAAACTCACAAAGCATGCACAAGTAATAAAGAAAGTCACAAAGAACACAAGATCTTAACGTGTTCGATCCTAGGGATCTACATGCACAGCAGGAACAGCTAGACGCTTTTCTATATATTGATGGTCTTCACAATACAGTTTGTATACAAGCATATAAACTCTCACAGATTACTTCCTCTTGTAATGAGAAAAGTATCTCCCTCCCTCGAGTTCTTTCTCTCTTGCTCTCCTGTATAATTTTCTTTCCTTACATCAAAGAATATTGCCTTTATAACTCACAGAGAACTGCTCTTATAGAGTATACAAACATGACAGAAAACTGCAGCCCTCCATCTCAGCACTTGAGTCTTGGCTGCTTCCTTTTTCTCAACTTGACATGTGTCGAGTTCTGACTGGTTGTCATTATTTATAAAAAGTTGCTATAGCACTGCTATTCGGGATAGGTTATCGGCATCATTTTTGAAGAATCTATGGCCTTCAATCAAAGTGGAGTAGGCTTGCCGATGGCCGTGAGCTTCTGGGTTGCGTATAGAATCGGGGTAAGTTTTTTTTTGGTGGGTTTCCCATGATAATTACATGCCTTTAAGGAGAAAGGGGATTCATGGACGATGAGTTCTAACCTCTGATGATGTGATCAAATCTTGCGCTGTAGGATGTTGCGATGGCATTGCTATTTGGAATAGGTTATGCAGTCATCATTTTTGAACATTCTCTGGCCGTCAATAAAAGTGGAGTAGGATTACTGATGGCCGTGAGCTTATGGGTTGTGCGTAGTATCGGGGTAAGATTATTTGTTACTTGAAATTGCCGGACATATTGTCCATGCAGGCACAACCTCTATACCGTTCCTTCTCCTGTGATATAAGTTTTGCTGGCAATGAAGGGTTCATATATATCCTGGTGGGCTTTAGTTCGTGCTTGACTTTTGTTTACATCTTGTTCCAAGTCCTGCAAGTTTCGTGGCATAGTAAAGTAAATTTAGAACAAAATGATGGTTATGGCATTTTTCCCCTCTCTGATTTCTAATTTTCAACAGAATTTATAGCGTCCATGATAAGTTCATTTGGTGACATCATTGCCGAGTTGTTGTCTTTGATATTGGGATTTATAAACCAAAGGTGCCTTGTACTGACCGACTCTTATACCAGACCTTGACAAAAAGTAGCTGCTAGTACGGTTTGAAATCAGATCAAACTGTAAAAAAACATCATATGTATTTAGCTTTAGATTGGGTGAAATCAGATCAAGCTGTTGAAAAACATTAATGTTAATCATTAGTTACAGATATTAGGGGTGCTGAAATAGTTTTTATTTTGTCTATAACCATAATTTTGATGTAACAGGATGTTGGGAGTGTTGTTCTTATGAGAGTTTAAGGTGGTTTTTTTCCCTATAATATACCTTTTTCCGTACGATAGTGGCTAGGATGAGGCTCCCTCGATTCTTGAAGTCAAGTATTTATTTATGAACTCAATTGGAATACAATTTTTTTTTAATCATCTAATAATATACCTCCAACAATGCTAATTCATGAATATTTATTGTTTGGACCACCATGGCTATCTAGATGCACAGGCTGGGCTTTATATTAATTCAAGACCATCTCGTCTATGTCCCGTTTATATGAATGTGGTTGCGAAAGTTTTTAGTACCATTGTTTTATCAGCACATAGGAATACTATTAAAAATAAGAAAAAATATTAATAGTAGTCACTTTTATATACATTATGTAGCATCATCCAAACTACACATCTATCAAATTCGAAATTATTACCGAATTGAGAGAGAGACGATGAGAGAGAGAGCTTATGAGAGAGAGATGAAGAGATAGAGCGAGAGAGAGAGACAGAGAGCCGGACGATGAGAGAGAGATCGAGATGAGAGAGAGAGAGAGCTAGAGTGATGAGAGGAGAGTGAAGATGAGAGAGAGAGAGCGAATGAGAATGATGAAAAAAAAATTGAACGAATAAAAAATAACTGCATAATAAGTGTAAAGTGTACATTACTACAATAACTGCTAAGTAGTCTTACTCTAAAAATAAAAAAGAGTTTTTTCTCCAAAAAAAAGCCCCCACGAGCAAGGAGACAAGGTATTTGTATTTTTTATGATACTAGTCAACTGGATGCTTTTCAGATCATTAGTAGGGTCAAAGTAATAGGTTTCCTCGTAAGCCGTATTCTTAAATGTAGTTATTGTATATATTTGATTCACTTACCTCCAACGGTATGGTTTTAGGGAAAGTTGGTCTCAGCATCCTTTGATACAACAACCCATTGCCTCAATGACTCTTACTATACCGACGTGGCTTTATCTGTTAAAAAAAATATTGGTTTAATTCCTTGTACCCGTATAAATTACTTTATGCAGTATGCTTTGGGTGTTTGACTTGTTCAGGCTCCTTCAACTGAGATAGCCGTTTCAGAGCTAACACATGCGTCTGCAGAAGTCAGCGAAATAGTGTTTTTCTTGCTTGGCGCCATGACCATTGTAGAGATAGTTAATGCTCATCAAGGTTTTAAGTTAATTACTGACAATATACCCACTCGAAAGCCAAGGACTCTCCTCTGGTTGGTGAGTGGTCTGTTTTTTTGTTTGGGTATTGTGACAATCTCGATTTCTGTGGGAGTTTTATTTAGGACGTTGCTACGTCCACAGGAGCTTTTTACAGAAATTTTTTACCGAACACTACAAATCTTTCTTTTTATTTTTTTTTATCTTTTATTTTACTTAATCATTAAGTAAAAAATAAAATTTAAAAAAAAAATAAAAAACATTTCGGTAAGGAATTTCGGTAGAGATGTTCTGTGGACATAGTGTTTTCCTTTTATTTATCAGGTTTATCATTGGAGTTTATATAACAGTTGTTGCCTATGGTCCAAAAGTCATGATAAAAAATTAGGTTTTTTATTTTTTTATTTTTATTTTATGTGAATCTCATATTTACTTATTAGACTTGCAAATTCTACAACTATATAAATCATTTGTGGTAACTAAAGTCTTAAATTCCTGTTATTTGGACAGACTCTTAACATTCCTGTTATTTTGTCAATTGTCTGTAGTAATAATGATGTTTGGTCCCTCTTTAGCAAAAATTCTAAAACTATTTAAGTTCCAAAAGAAATTAGTTGTTACTTGTCTCGTTCCAGCTATACATTTCACTGCAGGGAACCTTAGAGATTATATTTGATATTTTTTGTAGTTTTTTTTTTTTTTTTTAGGAAAATAGACTCGTTTCATTAATGATCCGAAGTTACAACTGTGACTTATCAATACATAGAATAATCCAGACTATAAGTCAAACTACGCCTAAGCTCTGGGGCTTCCCCACACATAAATTACTTTATGGCGGACATTGTCTTAACTTCACTAGAAACTCTCTCCTAACAGAGAAAGTGTTCTGTAAAACAGAACTTGAAGTCTCCCTCTATCCTCCCAGGGAGGAAGAGTATAGAACACAGCTATGGATACTAAATCCAATCGCCTATTTCTATTTTATTTAAAACTTAAAATTAACATAACAACTACACAAAAATCATAAACAACTAAACAACTACTAACTATCAATTAAACTACAGAACCACAAGCACTGGTGTGACTCCGGACGTCACGCCCACCGCAAGCATCGGCATCTCGACCCCTGACGGCACGAGCACCTAGCTCACGCATGAACACAACAGCCTCCACTGCGCAGGCTGCCCCTACGCGTGAGCACTGATCGTACGATCACCAGCCATGACATCGCCCACCACTCTCCGAATAGCTTTTGCCCCATATTACGTCCGATCCGAAGGCACAACACCTTACTTGGGTCAACAAAAGAACAAATAAACAGAGACCAAACACTAACAAAGCACTAAAAAACAGAAAATCACAAAATAGGATGAACAGTGCTTGGTGAGTCGGTAGTGGCGCGTGCAGGCACTGGTCTCTCGGGGAGGAAAATCGACGGTCAATCTTGAAAGCCTCGGAGGTAGGGAGCCCAGAGAAGCCGAGCGTGGTGTCGGCAGAGGTCTCCTCGGTGGCGCGTGATGACCACACGCCGAAGGGGTCCAGAAATTTCGTCCCGCGCATGCGGGATAAGCGCCGCTGCGATGGACGCCGGATTTGGTGGTCTTGAAGATCGGCAGTTGGGCGTCATCCTGGTGGAGCGCATGTAGAGAGTCGACGGCTGAAAAGACTCGAACAACACTCCTCCCTTATTTGTCCTGAAAAAATACACAAAAAAATCAAAAGAACACTACAACAAAAATTGACACATTATATTTGAGTTTGCAGTATCAGCCTTATTTTTCTCCATTATATTTACTTTATCATGATGGCACTTGACACATAGTCATGAAAATTGCAGGTTGGCTTTGTGACATTTTTACTTAGTTCTCTTCTTGACAACATGACATCTACTGTTGTCATGGTGTCATTATTGCGGAAACTAGTACCTCCATCAGAATTTCGCAGGTATATTCTGATTATTATTCAATTGTCTAATACGTTTTGATATCATCAAGAGTTTTGCATGTTACTACATTACTATTTTCTCTTGGATTTGCACAGTCGATTCAAATAAAATTATTTATAATAATATACAAATTCTTTTTTTGTTTAAACTATGGGTGGGAGCTGCCCCACCTTTACTGTTGGGCATACCGTCCAGTGGTTTTTTTTTTTTCCTTTTTTTTCACATTTTTTTATACATTTAAAAATTTTTTAAAAATAAAAAAAATATATCAATACATTTAAAATTACTTCCTTAATCACTAAGTAAAAATTTTTTTGACTAAATCGTCAAATGAGGTGTCAAATGCATGGGGCAAAATAGTGTTTTCCTTAAACTATATATATGTATGCATATAATATCCTTGAACGTACAGATCAGGACGTTTGATTCCTTTTATTGATATTTCCCAAACACCCTTATACCTACTAAAGCAGAAAGTGGCAATTGTCAAGTATGTGGATTGTGGAGTCTGCTGTCACCATTGGCAAGAAAGATAAAGATCCTGCTCTTGATCTGTACGTTCTAGGATTTTCCATTCTTCTAAGATTCTCATAATCTTCTAAATAGAGGGCTTTTGATTTGATCACTGCATCTCCAAACAATGCATTAATCGTATCTGAACCACTATCTCAAATGACCACGAGTGTTTAGAAGGTTATTGAGAATTTCTATCAACTTTAGATTTCTGTCAAAAATCAAGAACAAGAAGAAGCACACTTTCGAGAAGTTAAGGCCTTTGTACAGAACAGTCATGAACCTCACCTTTGCCAGGAATCTTTATGGGCACATGTTGAAGTGCAGATGAGGAGATCAGTATACTTGTATGATTTTCAGAAATCTCTATCTGCTGAAGTGTTCAAATAGACTGGCTTAATGTCTTTAAGGAGGCCCCTCTCACATTAAAACCGGATGCATAACATAACCCCCCCCCCTCAAAAAAAAAAAAAAATGAAAGAAAGAAAGAAAACAAAGGATGCCTGCTTGCTATCTCATGTCTACTAAATTATCATGTAGCCGTTGCTGAATTTTCTTTTATAGATATTAATTTGATTGGGAATCTTCCTTTCTTATTTGGATTTTATTGGCAGGCTTTTAGGAGCTGTTGTAGTGATAGCGGCAAATGCAGGTGGTGCATGGACGCCTATTGGTGATGTTACCACTACTATGCTGTGGATACATGGTCAAATATCCACTTTACAGACAATGAAGGTTTTTTTAACTTGTGTACATAGCTAAATATTATATTTACTAGGTGAACCTTGCTACATTTAAATTGTGTAATGTAATTAGTGCATATTTCTCTGCCACATACGTGCCTGAAAAAGGTCAGTTGTTTAAATACTGTATAATGGCAGTTAGACATGCTCGATTGGGTGGTGAAAAACAATATTGTCTTCAAAATTCAGACTTCAGGAATGTTGAACCATGGAGTTGAAATTTTTCGTGCAAGTATGGAACTGACTATTTGTATAGAGATAAATCTATTGATACTACCTTCTCAAAGTTGAGCTTTGATCACGACAGTTATAAAACTACTCTACCATGATGAAATTTTTATCCCTTTTTTCTCTTTAAATATCTTTATTGTAAGACAACCGGGGTTTTTGTTTGCTATAAGAAAATCTCATAAAGCATGAGGTAGACCAACTCCCTTGCTGGGCCCCTTTAATTAGACTCTTCACTCACTTGAGATATACCTGTTCAATTACAATGACTCGGCTTGTTTCAATTACAAAAGCACCGTTTTGACTAGATGATGTTTTAACTAGCATTTTCTATTCTGACAGGACTTGTTTGTTCCTTCAGTCATTGCTCTAGCTGTCCCTCTGGCACTTATTTCCATGACTAGGTACTCTGCCTGAGTTGTCAAAGCAAAGCCAGGGAATTTGAGTCTTGAAAGGTTGGATTTGAATTGTTGGATTACAGATGAAATGATATGAGTGTCTCTTCTTCGATGCAGTGACATTAAAGTGAAGGAACAGGACTTTTCCAATGTATTGGCATCTGAACAGATGGCTCCTCGAGGACTGCTTGTTTTATCAGTAGGTATTGGAGCTTTGTTTTTTGTTCCAGTTTTCAAGGCCGTAACTGGTTTGCCTCCCTTCATGGGTATGCTACTTGGACTTGGAGTTCTTTGGATTCTGACTGATGCCATCCACAATGGTGAATCTGAAAGGCAAAATTTAAGAGTACCAGAAGCTTTATCACGGATTGACTTTCAAGGAGCTCTTTTCATACTTGGAACCCTTTTGTCCATTAGCAGGTGAGTGTACCTTTCGTTTACTGGTTTTTATGCTACACAATAAACTGAAGTTACTACTTGTGCACTATAACAAATTTGAGTTTTCAATTTCTAGCCTTACGGCTGCAGGGATTCTTGGGGAATTGGCAAATTACCTTGATGCTCATATTGGTACTACTGAAGTGATTGCTGGTGCAATAGGAGTTGTATCAGCAATTATAGACAATGTTCCACTGGTTGCAGCAGCAATGGGAATGTATGATCTCTCCACTTATCCCCAAGATTCTGAGTTTTGGCAGTTGATTGCGTATTGTGCTGGCACTGGTGGATCCATGCTAGTTATTGGCTCGTCAGCTGGAGTTGCATTCATGGGGATGGAAAAGGTCGATTTCTTTTGGTACCTGCGGAAGGTATGGATTTGCTTTTACGAAGACACTCTTTTCTAACCAAATTATATTATTCTTTCTAGTAAAAGAAGTCGCTGTCGTCTGTGCAGGTGAGCGCTTTTGCTTTTGCAGGCTATGTTGCTGGAATTGGTGCTTACCTAGCAATACATAACCTCTCCACGACTTCAGCAGCAGAGGGTCCAGCTTTGGCCAGGACGTTTTCTTGGCATCAAGCAACGCAGTAACAAAATTGGCAGTGTGAATGGCAAATAGATCATGGATGAAGTTTGTTTGATAATAGGATACTCAAATGATGAAAAGTTGAAAAAGAATCTTACAGCTGATAACAACATCATAGTTACTATACAAGACAAACCAGATTGTTTAGATCTCGTGCCCTCAAAACATTTTTTTTTTTTTTTTTTTTTAAATAAAGAGCCGAGATCACATATCCATGAGTGATCCATTCTCACTTTTATTCAATAAATCCTTACTTAACAGCGGAAGAATAACATGTTTTGATTTTGCGCATTAACAATAACATTCTGGTGACTTCAATGGAAAATGGGAGTCGAATAAGATTTTCCTATTAAGGGTTGAAATCCATGTTTTGATTTTGCACAGCAGACATTCGTCGGACACGTACTTGCAGTGCAAATTTTTTTTTCACACATTTTTTAAATTCCTTAAATATTTTTTGAAGAAATCACAAACTCTTTAAAAAAAAAATACTTCATTAACAATTAAGTAAAAAAAAAATAGTAGTGGAAGAAATATCATTTCCCTAAGTTCAACCCGTTTTTCTCTTTTTCATCTTCTCTCCACTCAAATAAAATATAAATTTTCATTTCCTAGTATAAAAGCTGTCTTTCGTATAAGAATATTTTTTTGACTAAAGTCTCGTTTGAATTCAGAAATGATCTCAATTCATCTCATCTATTCATTACAATTTTTCTAAATTTTCATATAAAATATAATAAACAATTCAACTTTTTAAAATCATATTATAATAATCTTAATATCAAAAACAATTTATTTTAATAAAATTTTATTTAACTTTCATCTTAACTCATCTCATCTCAGTTAGTCAAACGGCACCTAAAACTTAACTAATCTTTACTAACAGACGTGGACGCTCCTAACAACCATCCTCTAGGTCAAGGCCACAGGGATTTTGTATGGAAAGTTGGGTCAGTTTTCCTGCAGGCGGATCGTTGACCCCAAACCAATTGTTTCAACTGACTGACTACGCCCTGAGCACCAACATGCACCTATCAAGTAATACAACTACAGCTACAAATATTGAAACAGAAACTTTCATTAAAGGAAATTACTAACTCGTTAAAACACAAAATTTTTCATTGCAAAGCAGAACTAATGTTCTCTTCTCCTCAAAGCTACAACACAAAAAAATCCTCAAAATCGGCAGTAGGATGTGGCTATGTGATTCGCATCACCGGGCCATAAGGAAGAAAGATGGAATATTGATGACACTACAACTTGAGGAAAACAAACTCTTCAATGGCCGGAACATCGCCTATTTTCTTCAAAGCTTCATTGCTAGGTTGATCGTCCACCCCAATTGCCATTACAGCTTGTTTTCTGGGGGCAATCCTTCCAACACTCATAAAGTTGACATTCACATTCTCCTCACCCAAAATGCTCCCAACCGTTCCAATCATACCTGGCTGATCGACCTGCCTGCAGAGTATAATACTACCTTCCAAAGTGACATCAACGTCGAAAGATCCTACCTTTGTCAAATGGGGAATCCCATCTTTCACACGTCCCTCAACCTTAATCTCCCCATACTCAGATATAGAACTGGCAAATCTGGATTCCACGTTGGCAATCTGGACTTGGATGAAATCAAGTGGACTCTCAGGCGATCCATCTAGATTGATTCTCTCCTCAGTTATCTTGAGACCTCTCTGCTTAGCGGTGAAATCAGCATTAACCAAATTTACAAAGACACTGGATATGGGCTCAATGAGACCCTTGATGATCATGGCACGAAGAAGCCTGGTGTCAAGATCATCGGGGCCTCTAGCAGAAGCATAGGTCACTTTAACAGCTTTCATGCCACTTCCTCCAGCTACCAATTGAACAGCAAGTCTACCCAGTTTCTCGGCAAGTTCAACATATGGTTTCAGTTCTGTTAACACCTGCAGTTGATAAGGAATGATAAAATTGTGAAATCTAAGTAACTGAATGAAATCTAGTTTATGCATCATATGTAATGGTTATCTGAAACCTTTATACGTACAGACCCAGAATACTGACCATGGTTGTAATGTGCTATCTATTTTCAACAAATTGGCAACTTATCAAAATTCGGTAGTTTAGGGTGCAAATTAAGAAAATGAAGATAGCTGGAGGATGCAAGATGTAGATTTCTCCTTTGCCAAATAAAACTAAAACTGATATAGTCTATTGGCCATACTTTCAGAAAAAATAACTACAGAAAACTCACACAGGGAAGAAAACGTCTACTTAACACCCGCATTACACCTTGTTCACTATCAAAAACTAATCTGCCCATGCAATACACGTATAACACCAGGATGTTTTTCAATAAAACAAAAGAAATGAGACAGAGGCCACATTAAATTCCAAAGTGAGATTTAAATAAAACTCTGGATCTTGACACTGAAAGCAAAGAAAGATGACACAAATAAATACCTCTGCAGGAACCATTGGGGCATTGACTGCAGTAGCAGCAAGCTCCCCTTTCAGGGCTCCCACAACAGCTTCGGCTACTTCAATGGCCACCCCTTCCTGCACATAAAGCCCACATATTCGATACCTTGGTCAAAGAAAAAGCTAGCGCATATAAAAAATACTGGTCATTCAACACACTTGAGCTTCCATTGTGCTGGCACCAAGATGAGGGGTCACGGTAACTCTCTCATGCTGAACCAACTTGCTGTCTTTTGGTGGTGGCTCCTGTGTGAAAACATCAAGTGCCGCCTATAACAAATAGACCATGTTATGAACCTTTCTCAACAATAAGAATTTGTTCTTCAAGCATGAGAATGTAAGAACCTGAGCAACAACTCCAGCATCCAGTGCCCTCACTAGAGCTTCTTCATCAATAACTCCCCCACGAGCAACATTGACAATCCGAACTCCTTTCTTCATCTTTGCAAAAGTTTCATCGTTGAGAATCTTTGATGTAGCAGGAGTAAGAGGCATGTGCAAAGAGATGAAATCTGCAGTTGCTAAGGCTTCATCAAAACTCACAAGGTCCACTCCTATTGCACGAGCACGGTCTGATGGGGCATATGGATCATGCGCAATCACATGCATACCAAGCCCCTTCGCACGTCGGGCAACTTCTGATCCAACCTTTCCAAACCCCATCACAGCAAGTGTTTTTCCAACAAGTGAGACTCCTACATATTTATTCCGCTGCCATTTTCCTGGAATACAAAGCTTGTGTAATTTATAGGTCTTTATGTTTCTAGACCAGAAACTGAAGCCAATATCTTAAAAATATTTTTGATTACTTATCTTTACTTGACAAACAAACATATTATAATGCAGTAAAACAATCTATAGAATAACCGGTATCAATATAAGCAAGTTAGGGAACCTCAACGATTAGTGAAATCCCTTCCTTCACCTAAAAAGCATCGATTTTTCATCCAGAGATCTAAGAGAAAATAAAAAGGTCGCCCAAAATCTTCTATTTTTCACTATGTAGACGTGCTTTTATTTTTTAAACTCAGTTGTCAATAACCCCACAAATTAAAGAATCTAAAATGCAAGAAAGCAGATCTGTATGAGAAATGCATTTCTAAACTAATTTCCCCTGCTTTTCAAAGCAAAAGAACTCGAACAAATTCCATCCAGATTCCAAACACAACTACTCACTAAAAAAATGGTTTCAAACCCGTTTCCTAATTGCACCGAAAAAACAAATCGATGAAATGTCCAGAAGAAATTCAATTCAAGTACCCTTGTAAAAAAAGGGTAATATATACACTGACCAGCTTTAACAGAAGCATCGGCTTGAGCAACGTTCCTGGCCATGGCAGTCAAGAGCGCGATACCGTGCTCGGCGGCGGCGACAGTGTTAGCGGTGGGGGCGTTGACCACCAAACATCCGTGCTCGGTCGCTGCGGCCAGATCGACATTGTCGATGCCCACGCCGGCCCTCCCGACGACCTTGAGCCGCCCGGCCGAGGACTCGAACACCTCGCGGCTCACCTTGGTCCCGCTCCGGACAATCAGCGCGTCGCAGAGCGAGATCTTGGTGCACAGCTCCTCGGGGCTCAGGTTATAGGCGCAATCCACGTTGGCAAACTCCTTCAGCAACTCAATCCCGGCATCTCCCAGCTTCTCCGCTACCAGCACGGTCGGCTTGCCGCCAAGAGCCGCCGCGGAGACAACAACCACGAGCGGCTTGACTGACCTGCGGGTGGGATGGATCACAACTGAAAACGCGGAGTAGAGCGGTAGTTTAGAGTTAAGAGACGGCGTCTTGAGAAATGGGGTCCGGAGGGTTTGGGATGAGGAGGTAGCCATAACCGGTGGTGGGGAAGTACAGGCCGTTGGGGGAGTGGGGGGTGTACAAGGTTGGTTAACTTGCGCCGGCCCGGGCTGGTTTGGTTTGGGAGTAAATAAGATTCGCTGGGTTCCTACTTCTTATAAGAAAAAGGAAAGCGAGTGAGTTTGGTAGGTGTTACACGGTACGATGAATGTGTTTTATTAGAGCCCGGGACAAATCCGAACTGGCATGGTTGGAACTTGGCTAGGCTTTATAGCTTAAGTGAGAAAATTGTAGTTCCACACTCGCGCCAGATGGTGAGAGTTGGGGTCGAAAATGGTTGCCAGACTGTGAGTCAAGACACAAGGCAAGAAATCCGTAGATCCCACCAAATCATTAAACAGGCGGCTAAGGGCGCTTTGATCAACTGATTCACCGGCTATTAGATCGACGAAAGAATCTCTCCAAAATCTGCTCCGTGATTCACCGGCAACTAGATCCAGGGGCAGGGATCCCACCTTATTCTCGAAACTGGTGGTTCGGTTGATTGCTTACAAAATTAATAATGTTAGTATAAATTTTAAATATATATATTTTGTAAAAAAAATAGTCTCGTTAATAAATAATATTTTTTTAAATAAAATTTATTTTTTTAAATTATAATTTATATAAAATTTATCTATTTAAAATTTCTGAATATTATTTTTATTATTTTTAATACCATACTGTACCATATAAGTACAATATGTATTTTGTACCGGTTCAAATATCGATCTTATTGGCCGATATTTTGATCTTTAATTTTTTTTTTAATTACAAACTCATTTTTTGACTCTCAATTTAGATTAGGCTATTTATAATTTCTCTATATATATTTATATATAATTTATTTATATATTAATTATTTCAAAATAATATACGAAATAATATTAATATCAAAATATTTGGTTCAGGTGTTTGACCAGTACGACATCCGATATATTATTCAAAATATTGGTCATTTCTCTTTTCTCAATTACAAATTCCGGAGGTTCGGAGTGGGTAAGCTACCAACCGCAGGCTCGCAGCCTTGATCATGCTTGATCGCATTAGTTGAGGTGATGTTATTTATAATTTCTTTTTTATTTTTACAAATGATGTGAGATTCACAGCACAACTAAATGGTTGGTGTAAGTCCTAAATCAAATATAAAAATCCCATCCTAAATGGTTGGTGAACAATATTTGGGGATGCATCCACCACGCCCATCTAGTCGAGTGAGTGGTAGGAACGGTCACAAAAACAGCAAATTTCGGCATTAAAGGCAGCATCAATATGTGTAATAGCCAAATGGACATGGTATATGCTTTATGGGTTGGTGGGGGTTTGAAAATAGAAGAAATGGCAATCACTTTCACTTGGACTAAAAGGATCTCCTTATATCCATGAATATTTGATCTTGTTTCTGTTCAAATTAGGGCCAGTCCCGAAATTCAAACTAGATACGTCTTCCATTGTTCATAATGAAAATTGTGCACGCACCATATCATCCCCTAAAACTTTTTATTTTTAATCAGTCTAAACACATATTTTCTACATTATTGATTTTAATTAAATTATTTAATTCGAAAGATAAACTTTTCAATTAAAATATTATCGTGTACGGTAAGAAAATATGATTAGAGAGTAGAAAGCATATGCAATGATACATATAAAAAAAATGGCCACATGGGATGTCGTAATTGGGTTGGGGTAGGCCCTATTTTCTTCATGCAAATTGGGCCAATGGCACTCAATTCATCTTTTATTAGGCATTGGGTACCTTGACACAGCAGCAAAACGTACGAGAAATTTGTCGGCAAGTTTTCTATCCAAATCATTCCAACACTGTGCGAATTGTGGTACTCGTCCTGAGCCTCCTTAAACTAGTTAAGTTTGGGGAGGGTTCCAGTAATTTTTAATTTTAGATAAAAATTTAAAATATTATATTTTAATATTATTATTATTTTAAAATTTTAAAAAAATTAAATTAAAATTTAAAACAGTTAAATTATTTATTATATTTTATATAAAATTTTAAAAAAATTATAATAATAAGATAAAATAAAAATTTTATATTTAAACTTATTCAGGATACCTAACCTAATAGATTAGTTATGTTCTACTCCATTTTACTTGTGGGATCTCTAGGAGTTGGTTTGATGTCTTCTGGAAGAACCAACACCAACTTAATCCATTATGATCCAACGGCAAACAGAACCCATCAATCATCGTACTGTAATACACGGATTAGTGACGATGAGATGAAATAAAATAAAAAATTTAAAATATATCAAAACTTCATTTTCAACCATTAAGTAAATATAAAATATTTTTTAATTTTAAATATTCAATTTTTTTTATAATTATTACAGCTTTTAAGTACAAACTTCAAAATAAAATATAAAATAATATAATTTTTCATATTTCAAAATAAAAATAAGACTAAAAATTAATATTCAAATAATTTTTTAATCTTATAAAAAAATTCTATTTGTAGTCCTAGGTGAGGGAATGTATGTGCAATCTTTATTGATGAATAAGGATAAAAGGAGAAAGAACATAATTTTAAAAAAAGATATTATTATAATTTTTAATTTTTTTTTAATATAACTGTTTGAGCTTGCATGAGTAATTTTCATTTGGAGACTGTATGTGAATTAACTCATTTTATAATATTTTTATTCAACTTTTTCTCTTTCATTTATCAAAATATAAAAAATATTTCAACTTAAACTATTTTATTACTATTCATATACAATTTCATTTATATTCACAAAAATTTGAAAGAATCCAAATGTACGCACGAGCCTTGTGGCAAGCCAACAATCTTATACCAACTTAACTAATCTTTTTTTATAATGGACGTGATAGATGTTGACATACTTGCTACACTAATAATAAATATTACACGTATGGGATATGGGTCATGATGTCTTGCTTGACACAATGGTTGGAAAATTAAATCATGTCAATGTATATTCAGTCTACATTTTGTCTGTGAATCCATGTAGTTTTTAAATTTTGTTGAGATGTTTTGATTTATAAAGAGATTTATAAAAATCAATTTCTTTACAAATTAATGTGAATTAATATATATATATATATACTTAAAAGCCACGCTATAATCATCACAAGATGTATCTTATACGTAGAAAATTCTAATTAATAATCAGCCAAACATACAACACTTGCTCACACATTAGCTCTCTGTCCAAGATCCAAGTCAACAAAACATGAACACAAAAGAACCCAAGCAACCTTTCGTGGGACCTACAGACATTACTAATTAAGCATAGTATGGGGTCCTCTCTAGGACTTGAAGGGCTTCTTTCATGGTGGGTCTCTTATGGGGGACAGGAGAAGCGCAGCTAAAACATAGTTTGAAGCACGTGAACATGACATCCTCCCTGCCCTCCACTTCATTCCTGATTGACGCATCAGCCATTCTCGAAACCCGGTTTTTATCCTCTACAACTGAACCGGCCGCGGTCCACTGTCCCAGTTCCCCCTCTGAGAACACCCTCCCAGTCAGAAGTTCAAGCAAAACTATCCCAAATGAGTACACGTCCCACTTGGGGTGGGGTTTCAGGTTCTCAAGGGACTCGGGTGCTTGATAAGGCGATGCACTGCTTCCCACCGACGTTCCCGCAGGTATGTGGGGGATGGCAGTGGCACCAGTGATGGGCAGGTCTGACTGTGGCATGCCCTCCCGAATGGTTGTTGCGGGTCTTTGGCCATGGCTTCCAAAAAACCGGGCTGAACTGATTGCTTTGTGACTGCTGTTGCCCAAGCCGAGGCGCTCTAGCCCAAAGTCTCCGATTATCGGCTCCATGTTCGAGTTCAAGAGGATGTTGCTGGGTTTAATGTTGCCATGCACGTGTTTCTTCTCGTGGATATAGGCCAGTCCCCGGGCTACTCCTCTTGCAATCTTCAGCCGGACCTCAAGAGAGAGATGAGTACTTGGTGATGAGCCTGATTTTCCTGAATATCAGCAAATATTTAAAACAAAGAAGAACATGAAATTTTGTTTTGTTTAGCTGTAATTGCATCCATTCGTGCAGAAAATGTGAGTTGAATATACGAAATCCCATTCCAAATGACTCGAGAAAATTAAGCACAAAAATACTAGCTCAAAGACATTAGTAATAAATAGATCAATGGTTTATTTAATTTTTCTATTTACATAAATAGATATAGGGAAAAACCCAATTTTTACTATATCAATTTCTTTCCTCCTCTCTCTCTCTCTCTCTCTCTTATAAAGCAATCACAATTCATTTACAATTCATACTAAAATAATATTTTTTAAATATCACTTCAAAATTAAATTCAAATTAAAATTTTAAAAAATATATTATTTTAATTCAGGGTTGTAGACAAGTTTTTAACAAGTAGTTGGTGTTTATTTTTGCTTTTTGATATCCTTTTATTTTCCTTTTGCCTAACACGAGAATTTTGAAAACAAAATCATTAACTTGGATTCAGTAGAGAGGAGTAAGTCTCCCCTTTGGTTGCAAGATTTAGTTGAGATCAATTCAATTTAATTTAATTTTAAATTTAATCTAATATTCAAACACTTAACTCTCAAATTATTAAACTCATTTCAACTCAAAACTTCTTTATACGTGGAACTCACAATCTTTTTCAACTCAACACATTTTTATACATGAGACTCATAACTTTTTTCAACTTTTCATAAATAGTACTGAACTTATCTTAACATCCAAACACATCTAAACTTATTTTAGATGAATCTCACATAACTCACTCTACTTACTCAACTCATTACTATTCATATAGAGCTCAACTCAACTCAACATATAAACGTATTCCAAACTCTGCCCAGAACATCGAGAATTGCGAGGACTGATATTAAAGTCTAAGCTAAGATTCAAGGAGGTGTGGATAGAGAGTTCAGATAAGATGTTTTTTTTTTAAGTTGAATAAAATATTATTAAATATAATTTTTTAGTAATATTTTTATTTTAAAATTTAAAAAAGTTGAATTGTTTATTATACTTTTATATAGAAATTTAAAAAAAATTATAATAATGAGAGAAAATAGATAAGTTGTGTATCATAACCGAACAGAGTAATTTGGTTGAAGTATAACGAGGTTCGATTGGTTTGCACTGAGGACTGTTCAGTGCAGTGACAATCATTTGGGGCATTGGAAAATAAAACGGAGAATTGCCAATATACATAATAATAAAAAATAAAAAATAAAAAATAAAAAAAGAAAGAAGATATTGAAGAGGAAGCTTACTGTAGCTGGTGCTCGCAAGGCAGCCATTGGAAACATAGTCATAGATAACGAGTTTCTCATCCTCTCTCCAGTAGAACCCACGAATCCGTACCAAGTTGGGGTGGCGCAGCTTAGCTATGGCCCTGACCTGGTTCTCAAAGTCCCTCATCCTCTCAACCCCGCTCTCTCCTATCCTTCTCACTGCCAACGCAGTCCCATCCTCAAGTACCGCCTTGTAAACAATGCTCGCCCCGCTGGCTCCCAGCATATATGCTGACGCCTTGAGCAAAGTCTCCAGCTCCAGCTCTGTCTCTCCGTCCACTGTCACAAGCTCACCTTTCTGATCATGATCCCCGCTTGGATGGACGTTTCCGACATTGCGTTTAATATCAGGGTCACTATCAGAATTGGTTGCTTCTGAAGTCTCTTCGCCTAGGCAGGACCAAGCCATGGGGTTTCTGTGAACCGTGTCGTGTTTGATGCTCGCTTCTACTTTCTTTTCTGACTTCGTTGCCGCATTTTTTGGTTTGAGAATGTTGTTTTTCTTTCTCAGATGGTAGACATAGAAAACGAGCATTGCAAGGAGGCCTATACCGGCCAAGTCTCCAAGAGCTATTCCGGCTATGGTCCCGGGCTTTAGACCTCCTTGTGCTGAGTTCTGAACGGCCCCATTTGGTGTGTTAGGTGAGCCTGTTACTGGGGTTGAGCCAATGACTTTGGGTACGAGTCCCGCAATTGCTGGAGGAGTGGATGTGGCATTGGGAGGATTAGACAAAGTAGAAGGAATCGAGCAAAGGTTCTTCAGAGGTTTGCCACATAGGTCCGTGTTCCCTGCAAAGAACTCGTTTTTCTGGTTGAGCAAAGCCAGAGAATCCGGAATAGGTCCGGTTAGGTTGTTGAATGAGAGATCGATTGTAGAATTTTGCGGTATTTGTTCTGAAAACTCTGGTGGGATTTTTCCTGAAATCTTATTGTAAGAGAGGTTCAAGTAGCGCAAATTGCCTCCACCAAAACCAAGAGGCAAAGAGCCATTAAGCAGATTCGAAGACAAATCTAAAACTTCAACCGAGTTGAAACCACTTGGAACACTACCGGAAAAGTAATTACTCCTCAAAGAAACAACAGTCAGATTCTGCAAAGGAGTGAGATTTTGAGGTATCTTCCCGGCAAGTGCATTATCAGAAAGATTCAGCAACTGTAAGCTTCTTAACCCACCTATAAGCTCAGCTGGTAGCTCACCGGTGATGACATTGTTTGAAAGGGAGAGCACCTGAAGCTCTGAGGCATTGAAGATTGAATTGGGCAGAGACCCATTGAAGAAATTGCTGGAGAGATCGAGATGGCGAAGGTGTTGGATCATGCCGAGGTCGGCGGGGACCGAACCCAGAAGCTGGCTGTTGGGGAGGACTAAGCTGGTGACCCTAACCGTGCCGGGGCTTCCGATTTCGGTGCAGGCGACTCCGGTCCATGAGCATGGTGTTTCGTCGTTGTAATTCCAGCTCTCCAAGACTGATAGTGGGTCACTGAGGATTGAGTATCTGACGGAAAGCAAGAGGATCCCATCCGAGTTGAGAGCGAATGAGGGAAGTAGAAGGAGAACAGAGGCAGTGATTCTCCACCAGAAATGGAGGTTCTTGGTGTTGCAGCTCATGATTCGTTGAACTAGTTCAGCACCGTAGCTCCAAGTTCATGGTGAAGAAATAGAGTCTGAGGCAGAGAAGGAGAGATAGGGTGACCAACTATGGTTAAGTTGTTTTGGTGACCAAATCTTTAATTGGGAGAATAAGCGAGTGAAAATGAAGGAAAACTAGGTGTGATATGCTAAAAGACACCGACTCTGAAGTCAAGAGTAGAGATAAAAATGGCAGTTAGTAATTTGTCCAAGGGAATGGAGGAAAAGTTGTTGAGTTGCAGAAAGATGCAGTGAGTAGCAGAGAGCGAAAAGGGGCGGTGTAAAAGTAACTCTGTGAATAAGATTGAATGGAGAACTTCGCTGAACATGGAAAATATAAATTTAATGGGGACAGTTGTACTGCTTCTGCAAACCCTCTCCGTTTACTCTCTGTGAACTCACGAGTCAGGCAGGTAAAACAGAGAGGAATCTCATGTCTGCTACATGACACCAAGTGAGTTGGAACCCACATCTTGTTGCCAAGAATGAAGTCTACTGGGCTATGGAGTATTGACCCGAAATTTTTAATTCACTCCCAGCAAAGTAAATTTATAGATTTACTGCATTCGATTATAAAAGTGTTTTGATCGATCGTATAATATAAAAATATATTAATTTATAAATTTATTAAATCTGTTTTTGTCCTCTCAATTTTTATTCAAATAATACTATTCGTCATTTTAATTTTTATCATATTTCCATCATTTCATAATATAACAATAAATTATTAGAGACTAGTTATTACATTTTATTTATGAGTCTATCATTTAATATCACATCATAAAATAATGAGAGAATAATAAAAAAATTGATCATATTCACGACTCATGTTTTGGTTCTTCAAATGTGATGCATGTATGTTGAACATAGTCAAACATGCAAGGAACGAGACAAAAATTCGAAGAAAAGGAGCTTCCACTTCCAGCATTGGAGTTGCATCAATTTCTCTTTTTTGGTCATGTAATTAAAAATTTTCTATGATTTTTTGGGTTTGTGACAATAATAAAAGCTCAAGAGTGGCATCATAGGCTCCCTGAAGAGCATATAAAATCTCTCATCCATGAGAAGAGGGAGATTGCGATTGTGAGGGAAACTTTCCTTAGGAAAGGCCCATAGGACCTCGGCCCAAAAATCCAGCCCAATGAGGACCTAGCCTGGATGGGGAGCAAATTATCAACCAGGGAGAGGCGTCGTATGATCGACAAGACAGCTCAACCTGACGTTTCGACACTCTCCCTCGAGAATAGGACATGCACGGGATACGCAAGAAACACGGAGGACCCTCAATTCATCAGCATCAGAGTATCACCGGCTCCCATAAACCTGGTAGAGGCTCAAGAAACCACCTCATATTAATGATGTTGTAAATCAACACTCGCAATTATGAAACCAACACGGATCCCCGCCACATTTAAAAATTCTGACAAAAAATAATAGTGCGAAGACTCTAGGTCTCAAAGCAACTGGTTTGATCTGCTCACCAAGTTTATAGTATAAGGAAAATGATATGATTACTATCTTTCTACTACCCATTTACTACTCTTGTTGTATTATTTTTTATTTTTTATTTTTTATTTTATTTACTACTCTTGTTGTATTTATTTTTTATTTTTAATTTTACTTAATAGTTAAAGAATTGACTATTAGTAAAATTATATATATTTTTTAATTTCTTCTTAATGATTGAGGATGTTAAAAAAATATTTAAAAGAAAATGATAAAAAAATAAAAAATTGAAAATGAACTATGAGTAGTAAATGGGTAGTAATCCTATCACTACCCCTAGTATAAATAGCCGATTCCAGGTACATGGAAGCTCTCTAATTTTTAAGTTTCCTTATTTATTTACTACAGTCCAAGAACATTTACTGACTTTGGTTTCAGAGTCTCTCCGGCCCCTAGGCTACCCTCTCAAAGCCGTGTACATTCCTCTCTTTGCAGAGCTCATTGAAAAGGCTCGAATTGTTGAAACCCGATCTAAAGATGTGTGAAACATGACATCAATAGAGATGTTGAAAAAATCTTTTGCATATGCATCAAATAGATGTTAATAGAGTGAGTAGTTACCAAGTCTAACGAAGAAGAACTTGGGGAAAGCCAGAACATGACCCAAGGATAGCTTCATCTGGAGATGAGACATCTTTCGGGAGGACCCTAGAAATGGGAAAAATTTGCCAAGCATAAATCAGTGGCTCTGCTGCCCTAATGTCCAAGCAACACAATTAAAATTTCCAGACACTAATGTTTATATAACAAAAATGCTAGAGTCACGAATGTTGGGTCTCGATTGGATTTGATAATTTTTTTTTTAGTAATTAAGGAACTATTTTTTTAGTAATGTTATGGTTTTTTTAAAAAATATTTAAGAATATAAATAAATAAATAAATAAACATTTTTATTCTTATCAGGACGGGTTATGCTACATTCTCTGTGGATGTAGCGCTGCTCTTTATATAAACTTCAATTTTATGATCGCTATACAATAGAGGTCCAAGATTCCAACAGAATGTGCACCACCTTTGGTGCATCTTTTATCAGCAAAATGGTAAGAATCTACTAAGAGCACTCTCAATGGATACTCTATAATATATTTTTCTTTAAAATATAAATAAATTTATCTTTAAAATGCTTTCCAATAGATTTTGTATTCCATCATTCATTTTATATTTTGCTATAGTAGCATGCTAAATGTGAAGGAAACTATTTATCCTTTAAACATTTTAAATTAGTTTCTCTCTTATGCTATTTAATTTTCCTCATTTCTTCAAAAGTCCTAAATTAGTTTCTCTCTCATGCTATTTATTTATTTTTTGAATTAATTTATATTTGGTTTATTTTATAAATTTGGATTAATTTAAAATAGAACATAATTATATGACATTGTCTATAGAGAGATATTGTAAATGTCATTTGAGGATATTATTGATAGTTAGATAAAATATTTGAAATGAATAAAAAATATTAAAAAATATATTATTTAAATGATGTAAAGAAAAAATAGAAAAATTAATATATAGTATATTGTAAAAGTCAATATATAAAATATAAAAAAATAAATTTTGATGATATATTTTAAAATATTACGGAGTGCTCTAGAAGTCCTATAGAAGATCTCCAAGTCTGAATCCCACACAATTTTCCCGCTTACCTTTTTTGGGATGCCCTTTCTTTCCTGGACCATGCTACAGCGCCCGCTGGGGGAGTGGGGGCTCCTGCTAGGGTGTAGTGTTGTTTTTTTATATGTTTTTTTATAATTTTTTTTATATAATTTTTTAATATTTTAAATAAATAAAATAAATTTAAAACACCATTAAAAAACATTTTCTTAATTAGAAAGAAAAAAAATTATTAAAAAATACTTCCTTAATCACAAAGTAAAATAAAAATTATTTTATTATAATTTCTTATTTTACTTCATGATTAAGGAAGTATTTTTTAATAATATTATGAATTTTTTTTAATATTTAACATTATTAAAAAAATATATATATAAAAAACTATAAAAAAACACATAAAAAAAAACATATACAATTACAAGCGGTAGCTCCGAGGGGGAGCTTTGAGCGGGAGGTTTAACATTTTCTTTATTTCCTTTACTTCTTAGTCATATGGCGATGCCTTTCACTTTAGGCGTTTCTGTTAGGGGTGCACATCGACCGGTCCGGTTCGGCGATAAACCAAAAGTTTTCTGTCCATTAATTGGATCAGACAGGACCAGACCGAACACCCAAGAGGATCGAACCGGACCGGTAGCTTTCGGTCTGGGTTTTTTTTTTTTTTTTAAATCAATTAATAAAAAAACTATTTACAATACTAAATTAAACTAAGTGACTTATCAATGTGGATTATGTAACAAACTCAATAAAAAATATTTTATATGGTCAATGATAATAAATTAGATAAAATTTACATTATTGATGATGCTAATTATTACTTTATTACTAATTTAAAGTATGTTAATGCATAATGAGCCATATACAACTTTTAACATTTTGTATATGAAACAATAAGCATGAATAATTTAATTATCCATACATATTATATCCATAATTAAGAAAGATACATACTTAACATACTATTATAAATAAGAATAAAATATTTAATTATACATACTATTATAAATTTATAAAGTATATATATATTATAATTTATACTATAACGCTTAATACTTAATAATATTAGTAATATATTAAAGAATATATTAATGCATTGATACTAAATATATATAGTGATAGACTTATAGTGATTAGTTATTATGAATCATGACTAGTATAAATTATAATTATATAATAGTATTAGTATAAAGTATTAGACTATTAATAATATAGTGTAGCTATATATTAGTAATATTAGTATAAGTATAACTATAGTATAATTTATGATTCTAATACTATAATGACAATTATAGTATAACTATATAATAGTATTAGTATAAAGTATTAGACTATTAGTAATATAGTATAGGCTATAGCTATATATTAGTAATATTAATATAAGTATAATTGTATAAGTATAACTATAGTCTATAGTTAATAGTTATAACCATACTAAAACATTATAACTTATACTAATATAGAATATAGTTATAATTTCTTATAAACTTATGACTTATAATAAATCACCATAATATAGTATAACTAAACTAATATAACTATTAGTATAACTATATAATAGTATTAGACTATTAGTAATATAGTATAGACTATAGGCTATAGCTATATATTAGTAATATTAGTAATTTAGTATAAGTATAATTGTATAAGTATAACTATAGTCTATAGTTTATACTTATAACTATACTAAATCATTATAACTTATACTAATATATAATATAGTTATAATTTTTTATAAACTTATGACTTATAATAAATCACTATAATATAGTATAACTAAACTAATATAACAACTAATATAACTATCAGTATAACTATATAATAGTATTAATAGTCTATACTTAATTATAATATAGTATAATTATATATAAAAAAATATAAAAAATATATAAAAATATATTCGGTCGGGACCGATCTAATTCAATCCAAAAAATAATCAGATCATGGACGGGATCGAATTCATTCGATCAAAAATGATCGATCCGATCGAGATTTCTCGATCCGGACCTGACTGATACTGACCACTAATTTCTGTCCTGGAAGTGGCTAAAGTTGTGAAACTTCACTGACTCAGTAAATGGAAACTTAATTTTTTTTAAAAAATTTTTAAATGTACTAGTTTGTGGTGTTTATGTATCAACTTTGGTGGGTCAACACAAAATCCATTTAAATAATGATTGCAAATAATTTATTTCCTTGATTTCTGGCATCTGTTGAGTTCCTAATTTTATTCGACTTTTGTATTCTTCCCGTTAAAACCAAAAAAAAAAAAAATTTGTATTTGACATGGTAGCCAGCCACGTGGAACGTTTAAAGAGTACCAAAGCTACAGGTCAGTTCAGCTCAGCTCAGTTACCGACTCTCCCGGCCGCCCTTTTCCGTACTCGGACTCTTCCAACTTCCAACTATGCAAACGCTACTACTGCCGGCGACGGTGGTGTCAGCGGCATCTTCCTTCACTTCTCTCCTCCCCAGACGGCCAACCCCGGCCTTCCACGCCTCTTATATTTCTCTCCCCCTTGTAAATAATCACTCTGCTTCCTCCAAAACCTTCCAACCACCCTTTTCTTTTCCTTCGCCTTCTTACTCAGCTCCGAATCACATTCGGCAGAAGCTCTCCTTCACTGTAAGGGCTTCTGAAATCTCCTCCCCAAACACTGAGGCCGAAAAGGAAAAACTCGCTCAGGTTCTCTTTCTTTCTCCCTTTCTTTTCTTTTTAACCTTGTTTAAACTTCAAATATTCGCTGTTTGGTTGCTGATAAGATGTAGCGAAACAAATTGAAAGAAAAGAAATTTCATTTTAATTACTCAGTTTATGTCATTTGCACTTTCTTTTTTCTTTTGCCCAACTAGGTTTTTGGAAATGTTTCTAAATCGAAGTCGATAATTTTAATATAGGACGTGTATAGAAGTTGCTGCCGTTTCGGAGCATTAGGGTTTCCTCACCCATATTTAGATTGCGTTTGACGGGGGCCGAAGATAAGTAATTTTGATGATGTTGTAGGTGGCAAAAAGATTAGAGAACACTTCAAGGCAGTTCAAGAGATTTGGTAGTATTGGATTTTGGGCACAGCTTGTGTGCACCGTCGTGGCCGCTGTAATTCTTTCATTTTCAGTCGTCGTTACTGGGAAGATATCGTCGCCGGCTACTTTTTATGCTACTGCTGCTGGCATTGCCGCTGCGTTCATTTCAGTATTTTGGTCATTTGGTTATGTTCGGCTTTCAGATAATCTTCGAAGAACTGCCAATGAGCCTTCAAAAGTAAGGCTTGATATTTTTTGTTTTAGATGTGATTTCGCTGTGATACTTGAAGTTATTGTAGTGTATACGACATCAGTTGTGAAAATGAATGGATTTCTAACTAAATTGTATAAGCCTCGTTGGACATTGTTTCAATGGTGATAGCGCTGTTTTTGGATCAATTCTACCTTCTTCAAATTGATTAAAATTGACTATACATTCGTGCTTTTTTAATACATTTGCATAAGATGATGTAATTTTGTAGAATCCGAGTTTATCATGTCCAATGACAAATTACACATTTAATCTTCTCTCTTGTGGCTTAAATTCTGCTGAAGTTTTGTTCCAATAGCCATGGACAGATTGCTCATGTTTTTTGATTCTTCGTTTTATGATATCTACCAAGTTAAAAGCTTGACCCAGCTTGGATCAATGATTGTTGCCTAGGTTTGCTTCCAAGGAACGTATTTTGCTCATGAGACCTTCTAAGTTTCTGTGTTCTATTAATTGCTTGTGGTTATCAGGCTCCTCCTCGTGCTGATGTCATCAAAAGCTTAAAAAATGGCATAGTGGTAAACTTACTTGGATTGGGTGCTGCCATTCTTGGTATGCAAGCCACAGTCGGATTGCTGGTTGCCAAAGCTCTTACATCCTCAGTGAACCCTTACTCTCAAGGAATTGCTCCTGGGTACAGTCCTGTTCTGGCATTGGACGTATTCCTGGTGCAGGTACTCGTTTGACTTAATTATAAGTTTCCAATAAAAAAAACCAATGATGTTTTGAAAGAAGTAGCTCTGTCTGCTGCTGTTGGCTTGTTAGACAATGTTCTTCCTAATTTCAGAAAGAAGTAGGAACAGCAACAGACTTTAACACCATGGAGAAAATGAAACATTCAAATAAAAATTCACATAAGCGTGTATGGACGGTGTTTGCCGATGCCTGCAACATGAGTTGTCTATTTTCTACTCTGTATTGATGAGTTTTGAAATCCTGGAATTGCATTTTTAACTTCTCAAGTTAAAAGGTTTTCATTCAACTTTCCCCATATAGAATTTCATTGGCGCTTTGGATCAGTAAAGTCTCATATTTGATTGGAGGATATTAACATGTCGAGCTACTCTTTTGAATAGTTTGGAGACATTTAGGTTGGTATTGAATGCTGTTTTTACCATCCTCAACCGTTTATTCCTTTTGCAGGCATCAGCAAACACCATCCTTTCTCATTTCCTGGGGCTTGTTTCCTCCTTAGAGTTGTTGCGATCGGTGACATTACCACCTTCTGAAAGCATTCCGGTTCCTAGGGTTGCATAAGCTGTCGTTTAGATAGTCGACACAAGGTATTTTAAAGTTGGAGGTGACATCGCCATTAATATTCATGTCTAGATATTCACTTTTCTGTGTGGTAACTCAAAAGTTATATGCATTTCCATTCCAAGATCTTGCACCCACTCTTTCAAATTACAAGTAATTCTTCACAAAAAACCTGTAATTCCAATTCGTGGGAAGAATTTAGAGCTCCTAAGTGATGGGGTACGCCGTTACATAAAGTTGATGGCCTATTCCAATATCTGCATGAAGGGCTCTCCCAGGGAAAAGACACATTCAATGCAACTTATGAAGTTGCTACAACCTCAACATGTTGCCCAAGAAATCGTCTAACTGGTTTGCTTGCGTTCACTCTACTGGCAACAATGGCCCATTCGATCATTTTCTTTGTTCCCATTCGATTAAATTCAACACCCTTAACCCAAAATCCCATTTACTTGGATCTAAATTGCATCGATTCAATTCCCGTTTACTAATACGTAGTGTTAAGACGTAATTAAGAAGAAGTTAAGTGGATGAAACTCATAAATGTAAACCCTAACCCAACTCACACGGAATACAGAGCAAAATTGTACAAAGTTAGCTGGTCAGTCGAGAACCCTCCACCCACCATAATTAAAAGATCCTTGGACGCTGGTATTTGATGATACAAGTAATAGGTCTCGATCAACAGGAAGACAAGCTATTGAGAAAATAGAATGCACGAAGCATGACAGGGAACCTAAAAATTCTACCTTCCATTAACAAGCAGAAGTTTTCCCCTCGCCATATGGGGCAATTCATACAGAGCAGATCAACACAAAAGGCTCAAAAAGTTCAAATAACCGTATTCCAAAAATGATCAACTATGGAAAAAAAAATTTTTTTTGAACACTACCAAATCTATTGGTGTCACCCTTGTTCCTGGTTGATTGTTATGATAACTGGAAGTTAGAAGATTTTGAATCATGCCAGCACTTACTACGAATTGACAGGATCCCTGCAAAACCCATTTCTACGCTCCTAATGAAACTTTGCTGAACTCCTCGATATCCTGCACCAACAAAAAAATTAACCCAAATTACACAAGATTTCTAATGAAGTACAAAAATATAACTCCAAAGTACCGACTCGAAAAAAATGGTAATGACAAATTGTGGGAAAGATAAGAGGTCTTCATTTGATATAACACTACAAGACAGATGCCACAAGACAGCAATAACACAGTACGCTAGTCCTTGTACTCTACGAGACACCCGAGTGATTTTACCTTTTGATGCTGTGTTGAATGGTATTCACAGAAAAGTGAGATTTGTGAAAGAAGAGGTAATGAAACATCATAGCTGGCTCCTTTGAAAAATATAAGTGTCATTTGAGAAAGGCCAAGAAACGCAAAGTTTCTAATCAGATAGGATACAATTCAAAACTAAGGGCAATTTGCTAAAAGTTCTAGCGATACAATTATCTCCGACAGATATAGGAGTCCTAATCTATGACATAATTTGCCATCACTGATGAACTTTCGATTTCAAATGGATAAAGCACCTCTACTGGACCTCATTGCACTTATCTTCCTTAATTATAATATCAACAATGGAGAAAAAAAAAACTATATCAACACTGGAAAAAAGTTATCCATATACTAACTTATAAAAATAAAAATAAAAAATTATCCATATACTAATTGGAATTGATGTGCTAGTATTCATTACAAGGGAGCACAAACTAGTTAGATCATGGATCGCCATTTTAGCAGCAACCATCTATATCATCTAATCTATAAATCCCCAACACCATATTTCCTGTCTAGATAAATGAATTTTAAATTTTAAAATCAAGAAAATAAAAAAAGATGACAGTATAAAACATTATATGGTTTTTTAATCCATTCTGCTGTAACTCTTATCTTTGCAGGATTTTCCTATAATCATTGCGACTAAATCAATGAACTGCATGCGGATTAAAATTACGTTCATTAGGAAACCATGAAGGAATTTCTTGGAGTAGTATGCATATTACAATGCAGAATGCACTATTTACACAACTACGAGTATCACACACACACACACACACACAGAGATTATGTTTACCTAGTCTATCTTCTTTTCCTTGTTTAAAATTGAAATCTTTTTTAGAAGATTATCATCAATTTTCCTATATGACTTCTGCAAGATTTCATGCATCCTGAACAGCTTTGGATTAATGCTGTCCTGGTACTTGTCATACGCCAAAGGAACTGAAAGACTAAGAAGAACTCCTGCAGAAATTAAATTGACGGTCAAGGAACTCTTTTAAGAAGTACAAATTTATTAACAATAATTAAAAATCATAATGATGGGCAACAAAGCAGCTCACCAATATAGACCAGAGTGAGGAAGTTGAAGAGACTACCAATAAAAGATACTATCCACAAGCCAATAGCAACCTGAAACCCCAAACCCCAACTTAACAGAAATGCAAACCATTTGTAATAGGCAAAGTAGAAAAAATGGCATCTCGGAGTCAACGGTACTCAACCTTAAGAAAAAGTTTTAAATTCCGCCCATGCGCAATGTCATGTGCAATTGACAATGCAGGATTGATCCACACTTGGAGTGCTTCAGAAGCCTTCACAACAGATTCCTCAGAAATCTCCATATCAGGAAGGGGAGGCAGAGGCCTGAATCACATAGGATTTATTTTTGAAAAACAAAAACCACGCAAAAGGGTAAATTTTTGTTCACTAATCCAAGGCCTCAGATAGCATCATGCATCACAATAAACTGTTCCATGGGAACCATAACTCCATTTTCTTTCCATTGCTCCATTTATCCTTGTAGTTACTTTAGTAGAATCATTCAGAAGAAATTTTAATCTTTCACATGCCTCTGTATCTGGTTCAACCAAAATATTATCTTTCGGGATGGTTCCCATGAATCTGTGATACTAATCTCTTTAAGTCAAAGAGGTTTCAGGACATATCGATAAATAATCCCTTCATAGTCTAGAGTCATCATTTTCCTTGAAATATTTTTCTCATTAAGAACATCTTCCATTAATGCAACGAAAACCTTGCAAAGTTACCAAGATATCAGAGATAACCAAAGTAACATATACGCACCATAAATATATAAAAAAAGGAAAATACCTGTTGAGAAGAGAAGCAGATTTTCCCCAAAAAAAGAGAATGACAACCAGAAGCAATAGAACATTTGCCACGAATGATAGAAGGTTATAGCCAGCTAATTCAAAGAGGCACCAGAATATTGTGGCAGAGATTAGCACCACAACCCCTCCGTGAAATTTCTTCCACAGCAGCACATCGGCAACTATCATAATGAAAAACCCAAATGCATATAATTAGTTAAGTAATTAGCTAACTCAATACCTAATTGGTTGATTGGTTCATTAATCATTATACAAATGAAATTACTCCAAAATTTTGTATCAAAAAGGAGAAACGAGAATCGCTCAATGGATGGAGGTTACGGAATTGATGCCAAATAAGGAATTCCGCCAACTATCACTAAGAGAGCAATGCAACATATGAGGAACCCGATCACGGATGAGCAAATAGCGGGCATATAGATATGTATAGATGTATATATACGTGTATGAATGCGAATACTAGAACGAATATGTATGAATATATGTACGTAGGGAGAGAGAGGCGGAGGAGAACCTGAACCACCGCCGAGAGCCCGATGAACGTCGACCATGACGCTAATCTTAGGGATTCACCAGAGAACAAGACAAAGAGAAAGAGGAGAGTAGGGAGGGAGAGTGTGAAGATACAAGAGGGAACAGGCAGACGAGAAATAGAAACGTATAAAGGGAGGGGGCTCCAGACTTCAGGTGAGTTTCCGTTTGCGCATAGAGCCACTTGTAAATGTCAACCGTTTTATAGTCTGAAACGTTATTGCAGCGACCAAAATCTTGCTTCCGCATGCCGCAAAAATGATTATAGTTATTTGTTACCGCATGCCTTTTTTATTTTTCCCTCGTGGTGATGGCGTTACTGCAATTAATATTAAAATTTCATCTCTATGCAATTTTGGAAAGGCATTAACTGATAAGGATGCTATAAATTAGTTTAATTGGAGCAATATTCAGATCTTGAGAACATGAACGTTTCTTTTTCTTTTTTTAAATAAACTATATCAATTTATACGATCCGCAAGTACATGCGGGGGACTTCCAGCTCACACCAATGATAAAGAATAGAATACAGGAACCGAAATCCCAATTAAGGCGAGCCCCGTAGTCCTTCTTACTTGAAGATGCTGCTTACGTAAAATCTTTGGACCAAGCCTGGAAAACAAGACTTTGGTAGGAGCTTGTTCATTCATTTTGCTGCATCCTCACCATCATCAGACTTCCCTTCATCGTCTGAAGAATCTTCTCGACGATGCTCTTCTCCTCCATTCAATTTGCTTTTCTTCTCCTTTTTTCTTTGCTTTTTTTTTGACGTTTCAAACGCTTCGTCGCTGTCCGTTCCTCGGCAGCTTTCATTCTTTCCTCCCTTCTCATGTGGAATTCAGCCAATTCTTTCCTTCTCTGTTAGTCAACATCCATCCTAGCAAGCCGATCTTGTTCTTTCCGTCTCATTTGGCGATACTGTTGTAACAGCAATTCAAGGAAGAACAAAATATGATATATGAAAATACAATATGTCAAGCAAGCTTCTCCAACTACTCATAACCACTCATAGATCCACATGTCATGCAAACAGTCAACGTCCAAGAAGATAACAATATCTTATAAGGCATGATATCAACATGTTTTGAATTAATTCATCATTGGGCTAAAAGTAATGATGAAAAGAATAAAGCTCCACATTATTTTTTCCTAAGCATATCCATTCTTTCATCAGGTTGATCTAAGAAGGTTTCTCCACGTAACAGAGACCTTTATTTTGATATGTAAACAAGGACCCTAATTCATAGTTGATGTGGTATTTAGAGTTATTGCAACAAAGAGAATGCAAAACTTTTAGCCTCAGAGAGAGAGAGAGAGAGAATGTGAAACTTGATTGAACGTACTCTAACTGGAGCCTTCATCAATGCAGGGGGCGACGATGGCTCCAGATTGTGTGCTAAATTGCTAATTTTTAAAACACACAACAAAATTACAAATTGTATAATAATTTTGTGCGTTGTCAAAAATTCCATCAGCCAATGGTGTTTTCCTTTTTCAGCCAATTGGTTATGTCAGGCATTAAGAATCATATTGAACATCAGATCTCCGTTAAAAGCTTAACACTTCACAGCCCTTCTCACTTTCCCACAACTTGTGCATGTATTTACATTTATGTATGTGGTTATACTTGAAAGAACAAAGGATGCAGAAAATTAGAGTGGGTCACAAATTCCATAATCTATGAGGTCAGCATGTAGCTAGGTCCAATGTAAGCTATAAACAAGATAGTTCAAGCAAGAAAATGAATACCAATCTACAGCCATTTCAGTTCCACACATATAAGTTAGAGAGTTTTGGGGGNGAGAAGAGTGATTGGAAAAGAAAGTTCTATTAAGTTCTAGAATGCCTTACAACGCATCGTGATTGGGTATATATACACTATTTAAATCCTGAATTAATATTAACATCCACAACTGTTTGAACTCACACAACCCACACCCTTATAAAAAAGACTAATATACCGTCTGTAATAAAACCAAATTTCATTCCCTTTCACATTTCAAATTCTGAATTTTAAAACGGATGAGAGAGAATAAGGAGAGAGAGACGATGAGAGAAAGGGAGAAACTGAGAGACGGTGAGGGATGAGAGAGAGAGTCGAGGAGAGAGAGAGAGCGTCGAGGAGAGAGAGAGACCGAGAGGACGAGAGAGAGTGTCGAGGAGAGAGAGAGCGTCGAGGAGAGAGAGAGAGCGTCGAGAGGATGAGAGAGAGAGAGAGACCAAGAGGAGAGAGAGAGAGAGAGATCGAGAGGATGAGAGCTCGCATCGAGGAGAGAGAGAGCTTCGAGGAGAGAGAGAGACTGAGAGGAGGAGAGAGAGCTTGCGTCGAGGAGAGAGAGAGACCGAGAGGACGAAAGAGAGACGGTGAGGGAGAGAGAGAGTTGATGAGAGAGAGAGACTGAGAGGAGAGAGAGATCGAGAGGATGAGAGAGAGACGGAGATGAGAGAGAGAGAGAGATGAGAGAGAGAGGGTGCTGTTGTGAGAAACGAGAGGGATGAGTGATAAAAAATAAAAAAAAAACTACACGTAACGTGTGATACGCATCAGCTGTGAACAGTGGCTGATGCGTATCATTGCTCTTAAATCCTACGTAACCTGAATAATGGGCCCTTAAGGGCTGGTTTGGATGCTAAAAGTATCTGAGAATAGTACTGAAGTAGTATAAGAATATTTTCCAAACAGGCCCTAAGTCTACTTAAACAATCGGCATAAAAGAGAAATGCAACAACGGGCCTACATTCAGCCTGGCCCATATAAAAGAAAATAACAAGAACTGAAAATAAGAACTAAACATAGTCTTGGACCATATAAGCCCATTGGCCCGTGAGCCCAGCCCAGCTTCAACTCATTCACTTTAGTTGAACTCACGTGTTTGACAGAAAGCCAAATGAGTTCTCTTCTAGTTGCTCGAAGCTTCCTCTGTCCTGGACCCCATTTCTTCATTCACACAAACCCTAGATCTAGGGTTGTGACAGGGAGATGTGCAAAGTTATTACAATCAAAGCCATAGGTGGGCGTTCTTCACCCTTGTTCCCAATGCCATGTGTTCTGACAAGCCTATACCATATTTTCTCCGTTTGACGTGCTTGAGACATCAAACTCCTCTACTCACCCACAGCGACAACGACTTTGCAATAAGAGATTTTGTCCATCTCAAGTTTAAACTCCCTAGTCTCCAAAACAGAGGGGGCTTAACCCATTCATAGAAAGTTTGGTATATCTCTAGGCTCTAGCTTACCCCTGCACTTTCTATATTTTTTGCAACGCAAATAGGAACCCCCTCGCCCTCATATCTTCCCCACCACACCTAACAAGACTTTTGGCTTTGCCTAACCTACCAATGCACTCTTTATTGTTTATATAACTAGTTTGTCAGTTTTCACTTATGAGAAGATATAAGAAGCCACAAATCCATCCAATCAAAATGTGATTTGTTTTTGCCCTTCTATCTTAATACTTAAATAAGAAAAATGACAAATCACATGTTAGTTAAGGGGAAGTGTATGGTGTAAGACTTTCTTGTAGCATTTCTCTTCACTGATAAGGTTACTCACTACTCGGCCCCACTTGTCTCAAACAGGATTCAATGCTAGGACCAACAATGCTTGGATCAATGTTCAGACAAGCCTCATCATCCTGGCAGCCTACGTCAACAGCATAATAATCATTATCAAAACTCTGTTGCCGTTGATCAAGCCTTATCATTAGTTAACAACTTGTGCTTATCCTTTGTATCGTGTTTATCCTCTGTAATGATAAACTTATCTTGTATATTGATAGGATCAAGTCTATCTCGTATATTACTCATGCATGCCCCTTGCTTCACCAATGCACTGTAAAAAACTTGGCAAAGCAATCCAATGAACCAATTCCCCTAAGTGCAAGGTAACACCTAATTTAGTACATCAACTTCCAGTTTAGAGTTTCTAAGAAACAATGAGGTTTTCCAAAACTATACCTGGTGGAAGTCGCCAGAGCCGGAACCGGCGGAGCTACCGGAGGTGTTGCTGACGCGGACAGGAACATTCTCGATCGATTATCCGCCGAAGCTTGATCTCCAGGTCCTCCTCTTCCTCCTTAAAAGCAGGCGGGGCATACTCCACAAGCGCATTAGACCCAGTCGACGGCTGCGACTTGTCCACCGCCGCAGTAACCACCTGAAGTTCCTTGAGTCTGGCCGTCGACACGTTCGCTGTCCCAAAAAATAAACCCTAATTTCTTACCGAACCCCAAAATTTCGTTTTGGAAGAAGAATTTGATCGAGGGTTTTGATTGTCTTGATGGACGGTTTCGTGATGTCTGTGACTTTAGCGCCACCTGAGGATTTGAATGTGCGCTCCGGTACTGTGAAGCTGCATGTGCCTGGAAGAAGATTGGTTAAATTATATGGACACGCCCCCGCGCTTATTACAAATATAAATTCAAACCGCTTTTTTACTTCAATCTACAAATATTTGTTAAGTTGGGTGAGTGGGCCAGCCACACACGTCTTGAAGAACAATATTAAATACAGTTTATTTAAATGTGAGGAATTTATGCATTGTAAATATCATTTTTTTCATATGAAATATCGTGCTTATTCCTTAAAAAAATAATTAGGATATTCATATTTTATGATCCGTTTTAAAATCAATTATAGTGCTAATTCCGTTCATAATATTATTATACACGTATAAGATTAAGAGTAACACTAGAGCACCGTTGGGGGCCCCATTAGTATATTTATGTGTTTTTTATTTTTTTATATATATATTTTTAATACTTTTAAATATTTTTAACAAATAAAATAAAATCCACAATTTCATTAAAAAACAATTCATTAATCACTAAGAACAAATAAAAAAATAAAATAACCCCCAACGGTAGGAAGACTAGTAGTGTTCATAGATTAATTGGTAATGCTACAAGGACCGATAATCAACCAAATAATTCAAACCGATAAGTGCAAATGCACTTTTATATTTTTGTCTTCTTTTTTTTAATCATTTTTTATATATCTTTAATCATTTTTAAAAAAATAGAAAAGAATCTCAATTTATTAATATTTATTTTTTTAACTATTAAGTAAAAAAATCAAATAAAATAAAAGTCAATCGGTTACTCTTTTTTAGATTCAACTAGTATTTTCCTAGATTAATATAAAAGATAAAGCTAAGTTGTCTGATACCTATGCCCCAGTGTCACCGATTAATGTAGAGGATAAAGCTTTAAAAACAAAAGAATATACTTATCGTCAGACTGGAGGCATGACTATGGGTCACCCTAACAGCACCCTAATATCAAACATGATTCCATGAACAACTCCAAAATTAACAAAACCCATCGAATCCATATATAGTTGCAGATATATAGGATTAGATAATTTGATTATAGTACCCAGCTTACACAGAATGCTTAAAAATCCCCTTCCATATATAATATGATAAGTGATAATCATGATACGTGACAGAATCTTATTGTTCTCGATCGTGATTTGTATCCCAAATTGCTTGTAATTATCATGACAATAAAATCGATCCGTGTCACACTCTCTAGCTAGCCTACCTCATCGCCTGTGTTGCTCAAACTTCAATTCGACTCTTATTTTTCTTGTTTTTTTTGGTATAATCATGTTCAGACCGTCATTAACACATCCTAGCTATATACAGTAACATGTTTTTTTCACCATTACATGTCGCATGGAATGATTTCGCCGCATATATACAGTAACATGTTTTTTTTCAAAACATGGTTTTAGAAGTTTATACGAATGGTTGTAAGATTGAGATGCATGCATGCAGCCATAAACCCATATGATGATAAGCTAAAGGGTTTGAAAATTTTAATTAAGAAAAAGGAATATCATTTTGGTCGATTTATAACAGAATAGTTTTTTTTTTCCAGTTTAGGAAATGCCAAAGCAAGAAAGTCCAACAATCAACTCCTGTTCAGCACTCAGTGCAGGCGTTAATATTCGCATCAACAGCCTACAGGTTATTCCTTGGTTTGGAACTTTAACTGAAATCCAACACCCGTTAAACTTACTATTACATGTATATACAATTAATTATCTATACAGTTATTTATCAGGAATATTAATTAGCTTTTTAATAACTATCATAAACATCAAAATTCAGTTTTTACGGCGAATCATATATAATTAAGTAGAAACTAACATTTGTTGGGTTTTTATGATGATGATCAGTTCTCTGTGTGTGTATAAATATATCAAAAATGATACTTACAACCGCCTTCATGCAACCGGCGTGTACACATATTTTATTTTTTCCTTCTCCCTTTCATTTCTCCTTCCCTCCCTCACTCTTCAGCTTCTTCGCACGTCAACTAGTTTTCTCCCCCTTGTCGTTCGCAGACTACAGGGGTAAACCAGCGAGGCTTCCAATCTCGCAGCCGCACAAATGGCTCCAAAGAGAGGTGGCAAGGCACCAGCAGCAGGAATCGTCAGTAGCTTCGGCCGTCCCAACCAAAGCTCCACACCTCCGCTAGGATCCTATTCTCTCTTTCACTCCCCTAGAATGGAAGCAAGAAAAGATGGCTTACACAATGAAGCTGCCGAAGCAGCAAGGTGTGGATGAACCCCAGGAGCAGATTCACAAGATCAGGATCACCCTTTCCTCCAAGAACATCAAGAATCTCGAGAAAGTTTGTGCGGATTTAGTTCGTGGTGCCAAGGACAAGCGTTTGAGGGTTAAGGGACCAGTGAGAATGCCCACCAAGGTTCTGCACATTACCACCAGGAAGTCCCCTTGCGGGGAAGGCACCAACACTTGGGACAGATTTGAGCTTCGTGTCCACAAACGAGTAATTGATCTCTTCAGCTTCCCTGATGTTGTTAAGCAGATCACCTCTATCACTATTGAACCTGGTGTGGAGGTTGAGGTTACCATTGTAGATTCTTGAATGTAGACTACTACAGTTTCGCACTTCCAATCACCTAGTTAATTAGATGTCCTTAGTTTCAGTTTCCCAGTTTTTTTGGAACATGTCAAGCCTCAAGCTTGAATGATGCTGTTGGGTTAATGCATTACCTGTTTTTGATGCATTACCTGTTGGGTTAATGGATCCTTTCCTCGATGGGAAAAAAAAATTGAGAATGGCCAATTGTTATTTAAGATTAGACGACGATGAAAATACTGAAATTGAAGAACAGGCGGCAAGCCCATGTGCAGCCACAAAAAAGCACGAAAAGAAGAAAAAAGCCTCTCTATTGCCGATTGTATGTTGGGGGAACTCGCAGTTTCTTTTTAATCTCGAGTAAAAGTATCAGTCGACTTATTTATTAAAGTTTCTATCCTCTTTTTGGGCAAATAATAAAGAGATAATACTCCAATCATGCGCGAATGAGAGCTTTGATCAAGGTAAATCTATTGACATTCATGGTGAAAATGAAAGAAGCAAGAGAAAATAAGATATTACCATACGTACGGTCTACAGCTCAAGTAAGATGGAAAAGGCGATGGTTGAGCTTGTCTTGCACATGAGCAGTGGTGGGTCCCCTTTTTTTTTTTTTGAAATAAACAACCGATTGCACTGCAGTTTCGCAGGCCGGTTGTATCTAGCATAACCGTAAATATATATATATTCCAAGGCATGAGCATCAACATCTACAAGCTAAATTTTTATTTTTGAAATGAGTGCATAACTCTATTTCCACCATTAAATGAAGATATATGCATTTCTTGTAATCTCTTATGATCAAATACATTCTGATCTAAAGAGTTTACGTTGTTTCTGTTAATATAGTTGGTTGGTTCCATTTAAGGTAGTGTTGTAGACGTGTTTCGTATGTACTAGGAGATCTCCTCGAACAGTTGAGGGGTAGATCAAGTGACTTGCAAATATACAAATATAGAAAGGAGCTTGGGGGTTGTCAAGGGACCCTCCGATACTTAAGTTAGTTTTCTTTTTAGAAAGTGTTTGATTTATCCTCAAATTCCGTGAGTTTGAACATATATTGAGTGTACTTTTATACTAGGTTTGATGTGTTGTTGCTTCCATTCCCAAGGAGTTGTCTCATCGTGCCCCATGCTTCAAGCACATGAATTAGTTACCCTAAAGGAAATGATTAATGCAGCGTTGGGATTTGACTTATGTCTCGACACCCTTTTAGTCAGGGCTGACGAGTCCCATCTCTCTTTTAGGGGTGAAAACCGACCTCATCGGCGCGGTTTTTGGGCAAAACCGACGCCGACCGATACTCCATTTTCTGGGGAGAAAACCGGCCGAAACCGGTCGATGGGGAGGAGAAACACCGGCCGTCTCGACACCGGCAGTTTTCTGGCGGTTCACGGTCGGTTCATCGGCGAGCTGGGTCTGAGAGAGTAGAGAGAGAGAGTTGCAGAGGAGAGAGATAGAGAGAGAGGATGAGAAATGAGATCGGGGAAGAAGGAGGAGGAAGAAGACGACCTGATTTCGAAACGACGCCGCTACTTAATTTTTTTTTAATACGTTATAAATAAAACGACGCCGTTTGGTTTAATACAAACGGCGTCGTTTCATTTGTTATTAAAACACATATACAGGTTTAAAACGACGCCGTTTGTATAAAAACACATATACTTAAGTAGAACGGCGTCGTTTTGATCACAGAATATATAAAAAAATATATAATTTCTGTAATCGGCCGGTTCAACGGTTTGAACTAGGTTCGAACCGGCCGATATCGGTTTTCTCTATTTTCTGCCGCACGCCGACCGGTTCTCCACCGGTTTCGGCCGGTTCTGAACTCCGGCGGCCGGTCTGAGTCGGTGTAGGTCGATTTCTCGGTTTCTTGTACAGCCCTACTCTCTTTTTTCGTGGAGGGAGTCATGATTGTTCTTCCGGCATGCATCTCCATAGTTGCTGCTTCATGACCATCATTTCGATGGCTTCTCAGCCTGCTACAACGATGCCCACCTTTCTTTCCCTAGAGTATGAGTCATGGTTATCTCTTTTACACCATTCCTAGCAGTTGTGGGACTTTAGGAGTTTGCACCCCCTTTGCTTGTCCTGGTGCATGGCACCCACCTTCATTTCCTAGAAGAATAGTAGCTATAGCTTCTCCTACACGCTTCTTGGTAGCCATGTGCTAGTGATGATTCAAGGCAATTGGCAGGTCGGCGCACATCACCCCTGGCCCCTTCTATTGGTGTCTCATTACTCTTGAGTCGACCGAACGAACCTCTTATTTGTGGGATGAGCCATCAAAGGCTGTTATCTTCGCTTTACCAAACCAATGGGCCTCCTTTGGCCCGTGGGGTCTTGGACTGTTGGGCTGGACCTTTTTTATCCTCTCCAAATAGATTTTGTTAATACCATTGCAACTTATACAAAACAGAGATAGTTCACCGTTTAATATAGCACATAAACTAGTTAAATGGACCTCATCCTGTAATGCGTCTCTTATCAGATTAACTCACTGGATGAGCAATACGTGGGAGGACTTTAATTCTCATATTACAGGCTTACTATTTAAAAATTAATAAAAAAAATTTTAAAAAAATTCCAAGGATATGAAATGGAATAATCTTACGTGTCACAAATGACTACGTAACCCTTACCTGTATTTAGGGTTGTAACCGATCTGGTTCGGTTTTGGATAAAATTTAGGACCGAACTAGTATGTACCGATTTTGCATTTTCAAAAATCGGTTACGAACCGGTTATCCTCCTAAACCTGTACCTTCAATTTTACTGATTCCGATCTGGTTCGGTCTAATTTTTCAGTTTTAATAGTATTAGTATTAGGGCATAAAATGTAATTAATATAATAATATACATTAGTATACTAATGTACACTAATTAATTAAAGCGAAATGTAATTAATATACTAATATATATTAGTATTATTAATGTATTATGTATTTATAAAAAAGAATATGTTGAGAATTTATTAAGCCATAAAATATTAATAATATATATTTTATGTTTAAAGTATATGATCAAATAAATTATTATGTTTAAGATTAAAATTTTATGTTATAAATTATAATAATATTATCTTATATATAATTATAATTTATATTATTATATATATAATATTAAAAATATTAATTTAAGATATATAACATAGTGAACCGGTTCGATCCGGTTTGGTCCTAAATTGGTACTGGCCGATTTTGGAACTAAGGGAATCGGAACCGAACCGGTACTGGCCGATTTTGGAACTAAGGGAACGGGTCCCAAACCGGACCAATTCTACTGGTTCGGGCTGTTCGGACCGATTTTTCGATTAATTTTTACACCCGTACTTGTATTCCTTTCTTTATAAACCTCTCCTACTTCTCCCACCTCGTCTGCCAAAACGGCTTTGAGTGCTCTTGATCTATCTCCATCGCCTTTTCAGCCTAAAACTTTTATCGCTATCTTTTCTTTTCTTGGGATATATCATATATATTTATATATTTTGGGTTAAGTTTTTTAGCTTTGATTATGGATCAAGATTGTTGGGCTATGGAGGCGTCGCAGAGAGACAAGGACCGGGTTGAGGGTCTGTGGAGCCCTGAAGAGGACGAGATGTTGTGGAAGCTGGTGGAGACCCACGGGGCTCGGAGCTGGTTAGTGATTAGCAAGGCGATTCCAGGATGGTTTGCAAAGTCTTTTAGGCTCCGATAGTGCAACCAACTCTCACCAAACCTAGAGCACCGGACATTCACACCCGAGGAGGACCAGATCATCGTCAAGGCACACGCCAAGTATGGCAACAAGTGGGCCACCATCTCTAGGCTTCTCAATGGCCGTACAGACAACACGATTAAGAACCATTGGAGCTCTACATTGAAGAGGAAGTACACCTCGATGAACAATGACAACGCCGCCACCACAATCACTGTTGATGAAGCTCTATCTTGGCCGCTCAAGAAATCTTTCGAAACACATCCGTTTGTGTCGGTTTCGAGTCGATGTTACATTCCATGTACCACATTTGGATTGGACGTGAGCGATTCGGTTCTCCCTGCGATGTCCACCTCGCACATGGTTCGGCCTGGAGCGAGAATCCATGCTGTCCCTTCGCCTTCTCATGTGTAATGTTAGAATGTAAAGTAGATTTAACATATTATAAGAAACCATATCACTATGTAAATTTACTTTTATGAAATATTTATTAACAATAGTACTAATGTATAACAAATGTTCCGGATCAAATGCTTAGACTTTCAACGAGGGGATCATTGCCAGACATTACAGTCAGCCTTCGACGGTTGCATGAGTACAGAAGCAGTTCAAGCAGTAAAACCTGGGGCCTGCCGGAAGCCCAACATAGAATCCATCTGTTGGCGCTAGGCGCATCGACTTGACCGAACCAAAATTTGGTCCCTCCCAAAGCCCAAGATAGAATCCATCTATCGGCCTAACTGGCTCACCAGCCGGCGTCGTTTTTACATTTCCTTCCCATCTGAGAGCGAAGGCTGCGGAAAATTCAGAGATCCTCGACCGAAGAAGAATCTGCCAAGTCGAAGGGGAAGAAGGAGATGTTGCCCACAGTATCGAAAGGGCGCTCGTCGTCCTCTCCATCTCGAGCGAACCCAATGTTCCTTCAGTACCTACGCCGAATAGTCAAGGTTCCTCTCTCTCAAGTTTTTTTTCCTCAGTGGATCTAATTTCCATCCCAATCGAATTTCCAACTTAGCACAATTCTCATCTGAATATGCATAATGTTCACGAGCTCGATATGCGAATTGTATTATTGTACACACTCTGGCGAGCCATCTCTATATTCAATCATGACCTGAACATTTGATTCTTTGAAATGCTGTATGGTTTATTGTTCTAGAATTAGAAATTTACGGAGAGTTAATATCTACTCTCGGTAAATTTAGATTATTGGCTTATTTGCTCGATTCGTGTAAAAAGTCCCCGATGGATGTTGATGATGATCAAGCAGTTCATCCACTGCTAAATCAGCATAAACATGTTAGCTATCTATGTGCTAGTAATCTTGATTAGGTGAATTTATTGTCTAACTATTTTTTCTTACATTCTGTATCGGACTTGTTGCCCGGGAAAAAAAAATCCTAGAAAAAGAGCATCCGTCTCTCATCGTTAATGTTGTATGCTAATGCAAAAGTATTAAGGTATAAAATTGCGTAAAGTGGTCTATTGACACGATTGTGCAATTTTCTCGCTCTCTCATTTACTATTTGCTGTTCTGGCCGTTGCTATATTGGACATTCCCTTCGTAATGGTAAAAAATTACTCCTGTTTATTCCATTGGTTAATTGTAATAGATTCCGTTGGTTGCTCTTGTATATGTCCCGTGTACTTGGGCCAATGTTTTTAGGAAATTTGAAATATGATTGAACCCACACTCAACTTGCCCTATACTTAAAAAAAAATAAAAAAAATAAAAAATAAAAATGCTCGTGTATTCATTTCTGCTCGTGGCTGGTTCATTGTAGTGGCAACAAATGGATGTTGAATACACCTTTTGGCAAATGCTTCACCTATGCACCTCGCCAAAAGTTGTGTAAGTATCCACAACCATTTGAATTTTTGTGAACGAGAAAGATATTTTTGTTTTTGTTATTTGTTTTCCTACTGATATTAATATTCTTACTACAAAAAGGAGTTACCCACTCTTGTAAGAGGAGACCTTTTCATTTCATTTTAATTATATTTTTTTACCATGGACAAGATTTGTCAAGTTTAGATATGGAAACTTGCTAATTACTGATTAGGTATTTTGCATGTTGAACTTTCAAATGGATGTAGCTATCAGCACACCAAGTATCACAAGCGTAAGTCTACTTTCCATTGGATATCATTTGCTACTGTTATGTAATTGGTGCTGTTGATTTGTTGTCTGGTGTTACAATTAGATTATCACGTGTAGCTGTTGTTTTTTCTGACTAACAAAACTTTCAACCGCACTAACAGTTTGTAATGATTGTAATAAGATGTAGCCATCAGCAGGCTAAGTATATTGTACATACATTGGTTGACTTGTAAACTGGCATATACCAAAAGAAAAATGAAGATAAGCCAAGGTCAAGAGTAATTTTAATTTATTGTAATAGTTTTTCCTATAAGTTTCAAAGTATCATCTCTAGAAGGTCCGAAATTAAGTCTCAGAGGTGTAGATAAGACCCTCTGGCATTCATTCTAGGTACTCATACCTCAAGATAGCAACTTTGTTCCTTGGAAGATATCTCCTATATGCTTATTGTGGTGTATTTGGAGGGAAAATATTATAAAATCTTGAGGACCATTAAAGGACAATGGAAGAGCTTAAAACCTTCTTCTTCAACACTCTCTTTCTTTGGGCAGGTGCTACAGATTTTAAGGGGATGAGTTTTCATGATTTCCTTGTATCTTTTTTCTGTACCTAATTGGGTGTTTCTTTTATATACATCCTGAGTAATTTGGCTAAGCCTTTGTGCTATTCAATTAAAATTTTGATTACTTATTAAAAAAAATCTAATAGAGAAGGAGAAACATTAATCATTGTTTGCAGTCTCATACTTTCTTAGTTGTTAGTGCCATGGAGTCTAGACTCATTGAACGTATGGTAAAATGAAATTTTGCTGCTAATTGTAGATGAAACTTGAAAGCTTTACTTTGTTTTTTGGTCTCAGAAACTAAGAATCAATGGGCACGTGACGATCCTGCTTTTGTTGTAATCTGCAGCATTCTTTTGATGGTTGCAACTTTGGCTTATTGTGCTGCGTAAGTCTCTAAGATACTCGCTCTTGATGGCTACTGCTATAATACTACTAAATAATGATAGTTGTACCATTTTCAAAACCAGGGTCAAAAAAGTTTGGTTCACTCAATGCTCAGCTGAGCGAGATACTTATATATATATATATAACTAAGAATAAGATTTTATTAATAGAAAATAGCCCAAGTACAAGGGAAGTATACACGGAATACACCTAGCAACCACTAGGCACTAGAGATAGATACAAGCAAATTATGAAAACTAGCTGAGAGAGATCCTTTAATATAGATTTGATACTCATATTTCATGATTTCATCCTGGTGCTGAATAGCTGCAAACACACATTTCAGTTATTGTTTTACTCTCTTGGATAGGTAATTTATCATCTCACAATATCTATTTAAATATTTTATTTGCCTTATATATTACTTTTGATTGTTCAAGTCGTGCATCATGAGTTCTTTAGGGTAGATTTGGATAGTGAATTGAGATGAGATGAGTTTAGATAAAAGTTGAACAAAATATTGTTAGAATATTATTTTTTAATATTATTATTGTTTTGAGATTTAAAAAAGTTGAATTGTTTATTGTATTTTGTGTGGGAATTTGGGAAAGTTGGTAATGATTAGATTAGATGAGATGAAATGCTTTTTGTATCCAAGCCTAGCCTTTTTTTTTTTTATAAGTAATCCAAGCCTAGCCTTAATCTGTATTGATTCTACTTATAAAAAAAATCTGTTTTGATTCTCGTTTTCTTATCTTTATTTTATTTCAGGTATGACCATAGTGCTGCACATGCTGTTTATGTAGTTACCTCAGTATTGCTTTTCCATTTTTTAATAACTGGAGTAGTTATAGCTACATGTTGTTGGTAAGAGCAACTTCCTACTAACTATGAAATCATGCTTGCCTAATTGTCTTATTGTTGGGGTACTTTATTGTAATACCGACATCTGTAAAATTGCCTACCATGTCAGCCTTTCTGAGCTTTATAATTTCTAATGCACGATGGACAACTATGGGGGTAGCTGGTGCTTCTAAATTTGCTATGAGTTGTGTTGTTTGCATCTTTACCAACAAGAACAATGTCGGTGGTTTTACTATCTGAACTAAGTTTGAAATTTGAAGTCACCTGCTTGGGGACCAACAGTATGGGCACCTGCTTTGCTATTAAATTGTTCAATAAGTCATGGAAGGTACAAATCTGGAATGGACATTGCTACAAGGCTGGACTAGCTATGAGCTGATATTCCTTGCAATTGTTTCAGAGGATGGCATGGGTTGCCACAGATCTTTCATGGGACCCCTATAGCATTAACTGTCCAGCTCCTGCTTTAATTGCAAAGACTATGGTCCTTGGACATTGACAATCCATAGTCTGAACAGCTCTATTTTATTCAACTCCTATTGTGAGATTGTTTGTTAGCCTAAGAAAATAATAAATGGATTGCTGTTTGCAGGCTAAGCACTAATTGTGGGGGCAATAGCTCTAGGATGTTTTGAAATCTATGCTGAATTTTAGTATTCTTGAAAAGAAAGAAAATTATTGGCACAAAACGCTCTATTTCCCATGATATAATTACTCGAACACAACTTGCAGTCAGACAAATGGCTTTCTTTCATCCACAATTTCTAAAAAAATATGGAATTTAAGATAATTCTCAATTCAATCATGTCTTTATCCCACTTAAACTGGGTCAGCTGCTGGATCCTTATCCACTAATTGGGGTCAGTTATGCTTATTCCGTTTTATTGTTCTATCTCAAAATACTATTAGAAAAACAAAAATAAAAATACTGTCAGCTCCTTATTTTATGTAACCCTTTTCACTTCATCTGCACATTATTTGAACTCTAAATTAAGATCTCAAGTAATTTCATGGTTTGCAATGAAAATGAGCCGACATGGATGTTTTAAATTTGTTTTTTTGATCTGGCTGAAATGCTTTTACTCTAGTGTCTCCACCAATGTTCTATTTCACCCTATAGATTGACCTGATGTTGTTCAGTATATTATTGTAATTACAATTTGCATTTCCTATTGTCCATTCAGGTTCCTGACTAATTCTTACCTTCGGGAAGAGGCTCCCTTCAACAGTCATGTGGTTGAGCAACGAGTTGAATGGCAAGTCTGGAAAATTTTGTTTCCCACTTCATTACAAGTTGAATTCTTATTATAGTTTAACCAAGTTTTAGTTGGAACAAAGTTTATCAAATTTTTATATATTCATGTGTGTTAATTGTTGTGTTTTGCTAATATTGTATTTGTTGCTTTCCCAATTTTAGTCTTTCAATTTCTTTATAAATGCGATCTATTTTTGCTTTTATTATGTATTTACCATCTAAATAACTCAGCGTGCTGACTTTTTTCGTTTGAAGGCTGTACGCTTTTGATGTTCATTGCAACTCTTTCTTCCCAATCTTTGTTCTACTTTATGGTAACTGCTCTTTTACCGTCTGTGTTTTTATTTTTAGATTTAACCTTGATTAATAGCACGTACTCATGCATTTTATTCATGGCAGTCATACATTACTTTCTATCACCACTTTTGGTAGCCCATGGCTTCATTCCTGTGTTGCTGTCAAACTTGCTTTTCATGGCGGCAGCTTCTTACTACCATTATCTGAACTTTTTAGGTTATGATGGTAAGCTAACTTCTTTCTTCTTATTGGTATGCTTTAAGCATTCTTTTTTTTGCAAGGGGAAGAGGGTTTGGGTGGGAGTGAATCCAGGTCCATATTGTTCTTTGATAAGTAAAAATATTATTAATAGCAATTCAAGCGAAACCCAAGTACGCATGACGTATACAAGAGAAGAGCATATCCAGGTCCATATAATTAAGTCTCATCACTATTATGGACAAACTTTCCCAGGACTTTGTTCTTTTCTCTTTTGAACACTGTGAAAACAGGTCTTGTGGCTGTATGGCTTGGATCCTCAATTCGAACAAGTTTTAATGAGTGAAATGAAAAGTTTTCCTTGCGAAAAATGTAAAGCAGATCGGTTTGTTGATCAAAATTTATTATTATGTGGTATAGATGACAATTTATGCATTTTTCTGTGCATATAGTTTATTAATCAGAAAGTAAGTTATCAACCACTTACTGCTTCAATGATCTTTTCTCTTTTTGTTATGATTATGGACGCCATGAGTAGAATGATTGTGAAGGCTGTGGATGGTAATTTTCTGTCCAGTTTTGTGGTGGGTAGTGAGATGAGGAATAGTTTAAAGATTTCTCATTTATTATTTGCTGATGATACCTTGATTTTTAGTGAGCCTGATTCTGATAATTTACGTGCTTTAAGAGCACTATTGCTGTGTTTTGAAGCTGCTTCGGGGTTAAGAGTTAATTTATCGAAGTCTGAAATTGTTCCTGTGGGTGATGTTCAGAATTTATCAGTTTTGGCTAACTTACTAGGGTGCAGAATCTCTTCACTGCCTGTGAGGTATCTTGGGCTTCCTTTGGGGGCCTCTTTTAAAGCTGTAGACATATGGGATGGGGTGATTGAAAACATTGAAAGGAGGTTAGCTGGTTGGAAGAGGTTCTACTTGTCTAAGGGGGGAAGATTAACTCTTATAAAAAGTACTTTGTCTAACCTGCCCACCTATTTCCTTTCTCTTTTTCCTCTTCTAGCAAGGGTTGAAAAGAGAATTGGGAGTTTATTTCAGAACTTCTTATGGGGTGGCAAAGGTGAGGAAAAAAAGTTGCATTTGGTTAGTTGGAAGAAGGTTTGTCAACCATTGGATCGTGGTGGTTTGGGGATTAAAGATTTAAGGGTTTTTAATAGAGCTTTACTTGGGAAATGGCTTTGGAGATATCAATTGGAAAGTAAAGCTCTTTGGAAAAATGTGATAGATGTGAAATATGGAAGTTTGTGGGGAGGTTGGTGTTCTAAAGAATCTAGTGGAGCTTATGGGGTGAGTTTGTGGAAATTTATTAGAAAAGGATGGGATTCCTTCTCCAATAATTTCAGATTGAAGGTGGGAGATGGAAGAGGATACTCTTTTGGCATGATATGTGGTGTAGAGATACTGCTCTCAAGCTGGAATTTCCTGCCCTTTTCAAAATTGCAAGGGATCAAAATGCAGCTGTTTGTGATTTTTTCTGCAGCAGTAATAATAAGGTTGAATGGAATGTTATTTTTAAAAGGGACATTATTGATTGGGAAGTGGATGAAGTTAAGACATTGCCAAGTTTTAAACTTAACAGCTCAAAGTTGGTGTTAGAAAGAGAGGATAGCATGGTGTGGATTCCTGCTGGAAATGCTAAGTTTTCAGTTTCATCTTATTACAGAATTTTGTCAAGCCATAGTAGTTGTGTATTCCGTTGGAAAAGTATTTGGAAAGTGAAAGTTCCTTCCAAGGTTGCTTTTTTCTGTTGGGTGGCTTCTTTGGGCAAAGTGTTGACAACTGATAATCTTTGAAGGAGAGGATTGTTTATTGCTGATTGGTGTGTTATGTGCAAAAGGGAGGTGGATTATTGGTAGGGTGGAAGGGTTTGAAGGGCTCTAAGAAGGCGGCGAGTGTTTGGAAGATGATTCCTCCTTGTCTTATGTGGTGCATATGGCTCGAAAGAAATGGGAGATGCTTCGAAGATAAAGAACGCTCTTTGGGAGATCTTAGGGATTTTTTCTTGAGTACTTTGGGGTTTTGGGCTAAAGCTTATGTAATGGTGGATAATTTTCTGAATCTGTTTTTTCTGGTGTTAGTTTTCTTTTTGTTTCTGGAAGTTGTAGGTATTTCCTTTATATATGTCCTGTGTACTTGGGCTTATGCCTATTTCTTTGAATAAAAATGATTACTCATAAAAAAAAAAAAAAATTTGGTGATGCCACAAAAGGGGGTTGAGTTATTGGTGGCTTGGGGAGTTATAATAGGAAGTATATAGAATGCAGATATATAACAACAACTCCGTTGTGCTTGACGTGGAGTATATCGAAGGAAAAGAACTCCTACAATTTTGAAGATTGTGTGATAAAAGGTGAATTTGGTGTCTTTCTGGTCAGTAATGGAAACAATTGTTCAGCTGGTGGTTAGAGCCAGTGGACTCTTCTTTGTCCCCATCATAGAGAGGGTTCTTGGTGCCTTGGTTACTGGTGTTGTTGGCCTGATCTATTTAGTCAAAAAGTGGAGACTGGGTGTAAAGTTCTTTTCTTTGTGAACCATCAGGCCTTATTGTATTTGGTGAATAAAGCGGTGCTTAGTGGTCAAATATGTGGTCTTGCTATTGAAAAACTTTGATATGTCGCCGCTTACCCTTTGTCTCGTCTGCGTAATGGAGAAGGACCTGAAGGGGTGCTGGCTCCCAGATGCATCTTCCTTCCTTGAAAAAGATTTGATAGAACTGAATTTCTCCATGCTCAAATCCCTGTATGAGCGGACAATCACCCAAATAACACTTGCTTCTCTTCTGTTGTAGATTTTATGAATTCTTGTTCTGCTCCTCACTGTAGCTAGGTGTTTTCCTTTGTATACTTTCTGATTACATGGGTTGCACCCATAGCTCTCTTTTAATAATGTTGTTGTCTTTGCTTCTAAAAAAATGGTAGTTTGGTGGCCGTATTGCAAAAGGATTGTTAGCTTGAGGGGGTGAAGTACAATTTTCCCAAACCAGTTTATTTGGACCTTTTGATTTCCGTAAATTGTTTGACTGGATATGGCTTTCAGTTTCAGACATTGTGAGTTAATTGTCTTCATTAACTTAATATGGTGGCCTTTTGCAGTGTTGCCCTTTCTGGAGAGGACCACTTTCTTTCTGTATCCCATTGGTGCTGTCATTGTCCTTTCTCCTATTTGTAAGTGTTGAATGTGACGCCTGATTGTGTTTTCCCGTGGATTATGTTGCAGCTAATTCAAATTGTTTTAATTTGCAGTGATTTTGAGCGGCTTCAATCCTTCGAGATATTTTATGAACTTGTACTTCAGTCAACGTTTATGATTCAGTAAGGTTAACACTTAGGTACAGACATAATGAGGTTTGAGGACTAGTTCAGGGACCGCATCAGCACACGGGAGGCTTCGATGAATGTTATGACTGTTTCACGAAAACGTGAAAGGAAAAGCAGCTGCACCGCATGGAGCAACTGTTGTAGCTTTCTTTCTGGGAATCTTTCTGCTGCAGCTGCGACATGCAAGTTGGAACCAAGTGAAGGGAGGGCAGCTAAGTGTATATCTAGTGATTGGGGACATTGATCAATGGATATATTTAATGTATTAATTTTTTTCCCCATATTGTCACGTGTTTAATAGTTCAGTTTACCTATGCTTAGAAGTGTCTTCCTCGATCTAGTGTTTGCAAATCATGTTCAAGGTAGCTGCTTATTTTGTTTTTCTTAAGAATCTGGAGTTGCTCAGATTTGATTAGAAGCCAATGAATCTCTTTGTAACCCATTGTAGGTGGTTTGGGAGTATGACAGTTTGCCAATTCAAGCTAGTTGAAAAAGTGTTGAAACCAAGCTCTGAAAAGATTACTTGTGCATTAGCAAACAACCCAGTAGGTGCCCCGGCATTATTCATAACCATGCATCCTGAGCCTTAATTGACCCGTTACTTTCATCATTAGTAACTTCGTTGAAAATCTGCATCTCTCCATGCTTTGTTTACGTCGTCTGACGCCCCAACAAGCTCAACCTTACCGCTAGCTCAAAATTTCCATTTCATGTTTTTTTCAATTTTTTTATTCACATTTTTGTTATCATTTTAAAACATTTTTAAAAAAATATAAAAAAAATATTAATACACTAATAATCACTTGTTTAACTATTAAGTAAAGAATAAATAAATAAATAAATAAAATACATGAGTTGTCAAAATGAAGAGTCAAATAGAGCGAGAAAAATAATATTTTTCAAAAAATATTGATGCAGAGGAACTCGAAGAGCATGTAAATACAACATATTTTTCAACCGATTAAATTTCAAATATATATAACAGGTTCATATAATGTAGATCTAATAAATCGTCAGTTTTTCACCATTGAGATGTGGGTTTTAAAAATTATTTGTATTAAGAGTATTAGTAGTGGCTTAGTCAAAATTTGATTAAGAAATTCATTTTTATAAATTTAGCTAGTCACTTTTCAATAATACCAAATAACAAACTCTCCAAATCTATCATTATTCTATTAAAATATTGATTTTTATATTTTTCATTTATTTTAATTATAATTGTAATTGGAATATCTATCAATTTCTCAATACATGGATCACATTGTATGGGTCTTCACATGGTGATTCGTCAAACATACTAATTACCAAAATTTTCTTATCAATCTCAGCACAACTGAGATTTACCTTTTCTGGAGCCTCAACAGTAATAAAATATATAGATAGGTAGAGAAATTGAGAAAACTACAAGATAAAAGGATATAGCTGGACCAAGATGATCGAAACCCAGGTAAACTCATTTCCCACACAGAGCATCACCATCAACCCAGTTAAAGAGGAGAAGTAAAAACGAAATCAGAATAGCAGGCGGAAGAGTAATTTTTTATGCTCAAAATAAGATTTGGCCAGTGAAAATAACTTTAGTTAAAAATATTGTAGATATATTGAGTCTATTATAGTTAGTTTTTATGCAACCTAATTAAATTTTGGCTAAAATTTAGTTAGATTGATTCCCCTACTAGTGCTCGGTTTGAATATTAAACCCACAAGAGCATGGTAGCATACACAAAACCTTATAAGCTTAGTCAGGAACGTGGCAAGACTTTTTAAGTAATTGTCCAGTGATTTTCCAAATGAGGTTGGTGGGATGAGTTTATTTAATCAGCCAAATCATATTCCGTTTTCAAGGTCATAAAAGGCCAAACTCGTGGACTAGGTGCTAAATAGCAAAGGTGATTGGACTTTTACGATCAAAGCTAATTTTCTCGTATGTATCCTAAAAACTAGTGGTAGTTGAGAAAAGCTTCTTTTTTGAACAAAATCGTGTCTCGACGTCGTTGAAGGCCAGGAAGTCCATCCTCGTTAAAAAGTTGGAGAATTTTCCTTCCCTTTAACGTAGAAGGCTAGGAATTATAGAAGTGGGGCCAACGTTTGAAGACTGGCAGATGATTTATTGGTCAGTTACACAGTCGTCAAACTGCTTTTCTTTCAAGCGAAGACTTCCCCTCTCTGTCTTCAACACACGAACGACTTTTACCTACACTTGGCTAAGATGCTCTGCTAACCTCATCGATTATTGATAAATTTGCCCTGTTTGGACGAGTCTGAGATAATCTTATATGAAAATAAAATAAAATATTATTAAAATATTATTTTTAATATTATTATTATTTTAAAATTTAAAAATATTAAATTATTTATTATATTTTATATAAAAATTTAAAAAAATTATAATGATAAGATGAGATAAAACCATTTCTACCATTTCTACGTCGGGCTACAGCTTTAAAGTTCTAAAGACTATGGCAGAGTCCATTCAGCCAACAAACTATACGAGATCACTTAGCATCCAAACAAGCGTTAATGATAGGACTTCCTATTTAAGTGATAGCCATATTTAAAATATACCCTATAACAAATACGAATATTAAATAATAAAATTTAAAGCTTTCATTGTCGCTACTAACCCATATATAATCCAACATTTAAGCCACACGGCACAACAAACATATTGCAACACGTTTACAATTGCTGAATTAGATTCGAAACACAAAACATCAATATCTTTAAGAAATTAAACACCTCCTCAGATTGTTATCATTTGAGAAAAACATTGAACATTACTCGGAGCGAATAGTGACATTTAGCTGCATTTATATTAAACAGTATATGAATATAGGATTTGGCCTTTCATGAGTGCCCTGGTTTTTCACCGATCAAGTTTACTTCCGGCAACATCCACAACGAATCTGTATCGAACGTCGTTCTTCTCCAACCTTTCAAGGGCTTTGTTAACGTAATCCATCTTCACCACTTCAATCATGGAACTTAGGCCCTTCTCTTTGCAGAACTCAAGCATCTCCTCCGTTTCCTTCATGCTCCCTATGAAGCTCCCTGTAATTGACTTCCTCCCTATTGAAACAGAAGAAGCAAGAGCACCAGCAATTAGCAGAAGATTCGGAGAAACCAAACACCAGAGAAGAATTTTCAGTCAGACTTTAGAGAGATAGAGGACCCACCTCCAAAAACATTAATTGAAGCAGAAGAAATTTAACCCTTGACAAATGGTTTTACCAACCAAAGGTAGCATTTAATTGTTTGGAAAATAAGAACCGACTAAATAATATAAAGCCGAAGGAGATAGCCAGCAAACCTATCCTACTCATGTAAACAAACAGAAAGTACTCATGGAAGATAAAAGATAACATTATGGAGTTAAAACCAGGGAAACCAAATAAAAGAATAGGACCAAAACCATAACTTATAGAGCAGTTGAGAAAGATAGAGAGAGAGTCACCAAGCATAACGGCGGGGGTGAGAAACTGCAGAGGAGTATTTATAACACCCATCAAGATTAGCTTGCCATCCAGCTTCAACAAAGAAAGGTAAGGCTCGAGAGGGTGAAACACAGGAACAGTATCAATGATATAATCCAGTGAGTCAGCCGCTTCCTGCATCCGAGTCGAGTCCGAGCTGACCACGTACTCGTCAGCCCCAAGATGCCCCATAGCCTCTTCTCTCTTCTTCTCTGAAGAGCTTATTACAGTCACATGGTGCCCCATGGCCTTAGCTATCTTCACCCCCATGTGTCCTACTCCTCCAATCCCCAATATCCCTCCCCTCAATCCCCTCTGGGTCAACCCGAAGTGACTCAGCGGACTGTATACTGTCACCCCTGCGCACAATAGCGGCGCTGCCTGTTCTGGGGCCATCCCCTCCGGTATCTTGACCACAAATCTATAAACAAACAGAAAGAGCCTTAATTAGAATCTATCAAAACAGGCAAAAGCTTAGATATTTACTCTTGTCTTGCATTGCAACTTGCGAGGAAAAAAAAAAACGGGTTTGAACACATCTTAACCATAGAATCGCTCATTTCGAAGCTCAAGTGTGGGTGCATCATATTGATGACATGTTAAAGAATTAGAAGAGTTCTGATTTTGTTGTTACTTTTGGTCGACCACCATGGCGCCCGCAAAGCCACCTTGGGTGGGTTTGCCATCAGTGTAAACATCGTTGTAGGACCAAATTTTCTTGTTGCAGTATTGCTCGATATCCGCTTTGCATGGGCGGCAGTTTCTGCAGCATCCAACGATCGCTCCGACTCCCACGGTGTCTCCTACTTTGAACTTGGTCACAGCTGATCCCACCTCCACCACCTCACCAACCACTTCGTGCCTGTTTCATAATAATGGTTACATTTAAAGTAAAGAAAAGAAATATTAGAGAGAGAGAGCTGAGAGATAATTGTGACGAGCACTCAAAGTCTAAAAGTTAGAAGTTGGAGTGCATAGATATATATAGTTTACCCAGGAACCATGGGATAGTTGGACATGCCAAGATCATTCTTGATCTGATGAATATCAGTGTGACAAACTCCGCAGCAGAGTACTTTGACGTAAACATCTTCAGGGCCTGTGTTTCTGCCAGAATTTTCGTTTTAGGAAGAAACCCAATGAGGTCAATCAAAGGAACGTGCCGTAAAATTTGTGGAAAAGAAAATCAAAGAGGGGATTAAGATTACCTTAGACTGTAAGTATAAGGTAAGAGAATCCCAGAAGCGTCTCTGGCTGCCCATCCTGTTGTTGTTCTCTCTGGTTCAAGGGCCATTTTCCTAGGACAACACGAGAGAGAGAGAGAGAGAGAGAGAGAGAGAGAGAATAGGGGGAACCTGAACGGTATATGTGTATATATTGACGAGTGAGATTGTATAAAACGAAAAGTGAAAGTAAAAGATGAGAAAGTAGGTATGAGGTCTCAGCAACCTGATGGATGTCTTAGGTGAATGGGATCCACTACTTCGATCCTCTACCGCACTACAACTCCGTGATCTCCGTCCCAGCGATCAACGCATCTTTCAAGAGGGACGTTGGACGCCTCAAACAAAATTCTAACAACACATGAAATAAAGAGAAAATAGGATAATATTATAGATTGATGGTCGGAATCCATGTTTCTTTACCAACTTGATCAATAAGAAACAAGTTGTTGTAGTCCATAGAATAAGTTGAGCTATCATTGGGACTACCAGGCAGTGAAGGGGGCATTATAATTGATTATTATAGCTCTAATTTCAATGGAATTTTCAGGCTCCATGTCTTGCGCATTTAAGTTTTTCTTAGGAAAAATATTAAAAAATCATATGGTAAAAATAAGACAGATAATTGAAGGTTTGGTGGCACACACACCTAGACACAAAAATAACAACGCTTGCAACTCACGCACTAGTGGTAAACGGACGGGTGAATGTGCCGTGGCCATGCATGCAAAACCCCGTGGAGGATCAGCCACCATTTGGCGAGGATCTGCCACCTCACAAGGTACCGGTAGCTCGAAGCATACGGTAGCATATCCATCCCGTGATGAGGGTAATCGTGAGCCAGCCCCCAGCCTAAGTTCTTTTTTTAAGAATATTTTAGATATTTGGGAATTTTTTTTCAAACGATCAAAATCATGTTAAGAGTGACGTCACATCGTGATCTTCTCTCCTCTAATGAGAAATAGGTGGTGTGTCTTTATTGGACGTAGCATAAAGAAACGGACACCTCGACACGGCTCATGAATAATAAAGAGTTCAAGACGCATTACCCGAGACCGAGAGCAACTTGCCCGGCGACTTTTCCGTTTTCTGTACGTGCTTCAATGGTTTTTTTCCCTAACAAATGTTTTCTCCTTCCTTACCAAAGGCAATTAAGGGGGATTTTTGAACAGCAATTGGAGGGACATTCCGACCGGTTAAGTCCTACGTGGGTCTGGACCCTTACGCCAGCTTGAAGCCTACCTCACTATCTAGAGTCCAGTTCGGTATTAGGAGGATCCAACCCACAGCTAATACTAACTAAATAATTATCATTTAATAACAGATATGATGATTATCATTTAATAACAAAACAGTTCAAAGGCTGATCTATATTAGAGAAAAATCTAGATATGACATTATCCGATTCATTAGTATTAAAGAGTGAATTTAGTCACTGACTTAGGCATCGAAAACGTTTCTCCTATCCCCCAAGCTATCTTACTCTTTAGTTGCAGTTGATTGTGAGGTGGTAGCGGTGAAACACATCAATAACAGCAATAATATACTTGTATAGTTTTGTGAACTTAATGTTTCGATTAAAAAGCCTGCGGTCCAAAANCAATGAGGTCAATCAAAGGAACGTGCCGTAAAATTTGTGGAAAAGAAAATCAAAGAGGGGATTAAGATTACCTTAGACTGTAAGTATAAGGTGAGAGAATCCCAGAAGCGTCTCTGGCTGCCCATCCTGTTGTTGTTCTCTCTGGTTCAAGGGCCATTTTCCTAGGACAACACGAGAGAGAGAGAGAGAGAGAGAGAGAGAGAGAGAGAATAGGGGGAACCTGAACGGTATATGTGTATATATTGACGAGTGAGATTGGATAAAACGAAAAGTGAAAGTAAAAGATGGAAAGTAGGTATGAGGTCTCAGCAACCTGATGGATGTCTTAGGTGAATGGGATCCACTACTTCGATCCTCTACCGCACTACAACTCCGTGATCTCCGTCCCAGCGATCAACGCATCTTTCAAGAGGGACGTTGGACGCCTCAAACAAAATTCTAACAACACATGAAATAAAGAGAAAATAGGATAATATTATAGATTGATGGTCGGAATCCATGTTTCTTTACCAACTTGATCAATAAGAAACAAGTTGTTGTAGTCCATAGAATAAGTTGAGCTATCATTGGGACTACCAGGCAGTGAAGGGGGCATTATAATTGATTATTATAGCTCTAATTTCAATGGAATTTTCAGGCTCCATGTCTTACGCATTTAAGTTTTTCTTAGGAAAAATATTAAAAAATCATATGGTAAAAATAAGACAGATAATTGAAGGTTTGGTGGCACACACACCTAGACACAAAAATAACAACGCTTGCAACTCACGCACTAGTGGTAAACGGACGGGTGAATGTGCCGTGGCCATGCATGCAAAACCCCGTGGAGGATCAGCCACCATTTGGCGAGGATCTGCCACCTCACAAGGTACCGGTAGCTCGAAGCATACGGTAGCATATCCATCCCGTGATGAGGGTAATCGTGAGCCAGCCCCCAACCTAAGTTCTTTTTTTAAGAATATTTTAGATATTTGGGAATTTTTTTTCAAACGATCAAAATCATGTTAAGAGTGACGTCACATCGTGATCTTCTCTCCTCTAATGAGAAATAGGTGGTGTGTCTTTATTGGACGTAGCATAAAGAAACGGACACCTCGACACGGCTCATGAATAATAAAGAGTTCAAGACGCATTACCCGAGACCGAGAGCAACTTGCCCGGCGACTTTTCCGTTTTCTGTACGTGCTTCAATGGTTTTTTTCCCTAACAAATGTTTTCTCCTTCCTTACCAAAGGCAATTAAGGGGGATTTTTGAACAGCAATTGGAGGGACATTCCGACCGGTTAAGTCCTACGTGGGTCTGGACCCTTACGCCAGCTTGAAGCCTACCTCACTATCTAGAGTCCAGTTCGGTATTAGGAGGATCCAACCCACAGCTAATACGAACTAAATAATTATCATTTAATAACAGATATGGTGATTATCATTTAATAACAAAACAGTTCAAAGGCTGATCTATATTAGAGAAAAATCTAGATATGACATTATCCGATTCATTAGTATTAAAGAGTGAATTTAGTCACTGACTTAGGCATCGGAAGCGTTTCTCCTATCCTCCAAGCTATCTTACTCTTTAGTTACAGTTGATTGTGAGGTGGTAGCGGTGAAACACATCAATAACAGCAATAATATACTTGTATAGTTTTGTGAACTTAATGTTTCGATTAAAAAGCCTGCGGTCCAAAATATATATATATACACATATTATATATAGTGCTATTTTGTCAATATGGTGCAAGTACTGTACTCATTCTTTAGCGTTTATTAATACTTTCTGAAGTGAAATGTAATTAGGACGATCTGGAATTTAACTAATTAGGCATCAACTGATCTTGAGGTCTATATATAATAAGGGTTCCGGTAGTTCACAACTCACCTAATAATTAGTCTATGTAAGTGGAAGCTTCTAGCGTTCATTAATTGGAAAAACTAAAGAGATTTTCTTGGTAGAAAATTAACTGATCAGGTCCCATAATCTTTTCATGACACATTCATATTACTCTATCTTTATCCTAGCTAGCCAGAGATCAACTTGTCACTTACTTTTACTGCAGGATGAAATCGATCGCCCCCAAATAATTATAGCGTACCGCGTGATGAAGAAAATAATAATATATAAATATATATATATAT
>QEOT01007552.1:235050-263241 GCA_003123785.1 Pterocarya stenoptera
AAAAAAAAAAAAAAAAACAGAGACTAAAAGGCCAAGCTAGAGCTAGTGTGCAAGTCCCCATGAAGAAATATATAAAAAATCTTCAATTGATCAGGCTCCCCTCACGTGATTTTTATAAGGTCTTCCTTCGGGTAGCATACATTTTAGCAAAAACTTTGGTATATGTGCTAATAAAATCAGTTTTTAAATTTATGAATTCGTGTACATGCCTTGGAGTAAGCATCCATAGAGGCTCGGGGTGTTGAACATCATGTGAATCAGAGATATGAAGTTTGCGTGCAGTTAACATATGTTGGTGCAAGAAGCACAAAAAGAGTTAATAAGAGATATGAACTGTCATGATCTACTCCCAGTCGCTGTTTTCGAATTAAGATATCGATGGCTATATAAGAGAATAATGTTCGTCGTTTCATCGATGACCGGAACATGCATGCATGCATGTAGGTCCAACCCCCTGACCTTAACAGGACTAACAACACGAGGAAAATCTAAACCCAAAAAAATCAACCAGTTCTGTTGAGAAGTTCATGCATGAACCAATTCTGGGTACGTACGAATAATGTTCCAAAAGAATTTATGAATAAAAAATATGCCTGTATAGAGATGTTATACTATTTATGCACGGCGATGGCTCATAGTCATTGGTACCATGTTGATGGTGTGGTCCACCCTTCATTAATTTGTATGAACAAATTAAATGAACCATGTTAATTCTTTCCAAAAAAAGATGCAATTAATGTGGATGTCACTATCTTTCGTGCCGCCTCAATGGTTGCTACAAGTCGTAGATCCCACCGTCCCTGTGCGATTTAGCAGGCCAACATGTCAAGACTGGGAAATGGCTTTTTGTGGTTAGGTTCAAAACCAATCTGATCAGGAGGATTGATTTTCCCTTAATTCATCGGTTGAAAATTGAAATCCAATAAATCGTTTTCAATGACACATGTATGATTTCTTAAGTCATACATTTCGCCTTTTTTTCCTTAAAAATATTTTTTCTTTGATTTAAAATATCTTAATTTGGACCTTTAACTCGACGTTAGGAGCAAGCAATTCCTATTACAGAAGTATTATTGAAAGAAAACCCGATTTGACTATTATATCTCATGGACTTTTAGAAACAACCAAACTTCGAGTTTGCACTCAACTTAAAAAACTCTCACTCTCCAAAGAACCTGCAATATTGTGTTGATTCTATGATAATGGTATGACTGTATATGATCATGAACCAGATTAAAGGTGGCGGCACCTCAACAATTCTAAATCCCGCATGCCTTTAAACAGTAGTGTTTACATTTGTCAACAATTCCATTACCGTACTAGACGCATTTGCAAGCTTATCCATATATGCACCTCATTGTCTTCCCTCAATGTACCTATACTCGTCTCTTGTCTCTCTCCCCTTAATTTATTTATTTTATTAACTCATCTATTGCCTTCTCGATCTGTCTATTAGCAAATATATATTTGTTTATATGCATATTTATATACTTTATATCCACGTCCTTAGAGGGGGCTACGGACCCACTCGAGGGAAAAATAAATTAATAATGTAAAGTGGAAACAATCGTAGTAGCACTTGCAGTGAGCTAGCCATAGATAAAAAAAATATGGCCAAAACTTGAATAGCCTGCCCAAAACATAACCCATTAGAAATTCAACAAAATTAAAGTAAATTTAGCTTGCAACTTTTTGGCTGGCCAAATATTTTTTTTTTATTATTTTACTATTCCCACTATTTCCTTCCGCCTCTCTCATTTCGCACGGTTTGAGCCATTTCAATTGTTGCAGGTAAAAAAAAAACAATTGTTGAGAGACCTTGCAATATTAATTTTTATTTTTGAAAAAACAAGTTTGTGACTTATTGATAAATATTCAACTGGGCAGCAGTCATGTTTTTTAATTTAGAATCGAATGTCAATACTAGCAAAAAACTATGAGTTTATAGTTTCCAATTTGGGATTGTTTAAATTTATTAATGAGAATAACCCTTTAGGTTGGGTGGAATTTGTTATCTATTTGTATATATGAAAATTATAAATAGATTTTTAAATAGAATAATGATATATTTAGAGAATTTATTATTTAGTGTTTTTGAAAAGTAATTAGTTAAATTAGAAAAAATGATTTTTTTAATTAAATTTTAGTTAAAAGAATAGCTAAGCCCGTTACAAATTAGATGGCTAAGAAAACTTTGAAGGAAGGTCTGGCCCAAAAGCAACAAAGGGTAAGCATGAGTGTGCCCGTGTTTGTGAAAGCTAATGGACCGAGACGTCTCTGGACAAATTGGAAAGCTGAAAAGTGTAAGCCCAGTAAATATGTGTGCATGTCTTCGGTTTTGTCATTGCTAAAAGCCAACAGTTATTCATGAACGCCACAAAATAAAAACATGCAAAACCAACGCAAGCTAGTGTGCAAGCGTGTTAATGTTATAATGTTATATTGGTCAATACACGATTCTCAAATTTTAAAAAAGAATTAATTGACGTTTCACTGTCATGATGACATGACAATTACATATCAATTTGTATGCTCATGTGAAATATGTGATAATCCAAGCATTTGCTTAATCATAACACCTAGATTGTTACGAATAACCCATGCCCCGGCCTCCTCGGAGGGCTTTAATCTGAAATATCATCATGTAACCCCCTGCGCCTGCAAAAAACCTCACAATTTTCATCATTCTTCCACGAAAGGAGAAAGACAAGCTCTGGAGCTAGGCTCTCTCATTTCCACCATCGGTCCATCTCTAATTAAACAGCTTCAAAGACAACCAAACATGCCGATGACTTATCCGGATTGAGAGTTATGATCTTTATCAAAGCTCAGCCTCCCAATCTACGATTTCTCAATATCAAAACCATACGGCAAAAATTAGAAGCGGATTAAGTACTTTTGCAACCAATACGTCGTTTGTCTGGCCCACATTATCCATGCCACTTCCAAGCAACACGTTCCAAACAAAACCCAGTGATCGATCCAAGAAAAAGAAATGAACAAATTAATTAACCCTGTTGAAAATAAGATCAAATTTGAACTTATACTGCTTGGGATCTGGGCCTGAGGTTTCTATGGTGAACCTGGAAGAGCCCGAGTTGGCTAGCTCCATCATGATCGTCTCAAATAAAAGATGAATAACCTAGTGCACAGGTCTGTTAAAGAACATTATAAGGATTATGCGCACACACAGAGAGAGAAACTACATATTTACTATATTACTATATATTTACTAAATTATGGAGCAGTACTTTTTATTACTATATATTTACTTGAATTTTTAGGACAATATTAGATGCCCATTAATGAAATATTTCTAGAAACCACAAAAAATATATCCATGCCATCTTTCTCAAATATTGCACTGGCCATTCAAATTCGAAAAGAAAATTTTATGCAATTTTTTGTTGACTGCCAAGTGGCTAATCATGCACAGTACTAATTCATTAATGTAATTTGAAGATGGGAAGAAATTGAAGTAGTCACAATTTGTTAGGCTCTATAGCTAGCTTATACGCAATGTAAACGTTCGATCCACCACCTTCTAAATTTGTTAAAGATCCAAATTGTCATAGTTGCTTGGAGCAGCACCCATTTCGCACAGTAACATTAATTTGTTGGCTCACTGCCGTGATTTAGCCTCTTTTCTTTCCCATTAATTTCTTTTTCCAAAAAGTCCACCAGTCATTACCAGTCTATAGAATTGGTAAATGATCTATAACAATACTGTATGCTCCGTAGATCTTGGAAATTTCTCCCCTCGTACAGTTACATTATATATAATCCAAAAGCCTTCCATGCATCCTTTTTCTCTGGTTTTGGCATTTACATTTATACTAGCTCATGTTCTAATCCCTGATCAACATGATGATATTGGCTATACATTGATTATAAATAGCACATTGCAGCAGTCATGATATTGGAAGTGATCTACAGGGAAGTTTGAGGATCGACCAATATAGTACTCAGTTGCAATTTGTACTTAAGTCTTGAATTCGTTTAGAAATGCAAAAAAAAAAAAAAAAAAAAAAAAAATCCAAATAAAACTGCGTTTGGTTTGTTTCCAAGAGTTCAGCAACCAGACCATATTGATCACCTGTGACAGACTTTAGCTCAAAAGTCATGCATGAATATTGGCTGAGCCATGAATGAAAATAGCAAATAAATTTAGAATAATAGAGGAAGGGACATGAGAATTGAAAAGTATATATGTGATTGATTATTGATCAATGAATATTCTCTATTATTCTTGAAAACCCACCAGCCGATTGACAGCTTACGTATGTATATGGCTTGGGGTCACCCCATTTAGTCACAGCTAGCTCGATCACAACGTCTCATGCATGCACGGACCAACTCAATTAAGCAATTTCTTGGTACGCCACATTCCAGTACTGTGGTTGACAGAGTCTTTAGTGGCGTCTATTTCGGTGCCGCATATATTTACACTGTAACATGGTGCATGCTGATAGATTGAGAATTTAACCTTCTTGTCGGGCAACTTCAAAGACAATTTTTGGACTTCATCTAAACCATATATATATTATGATCTAATGCTAGGTGTCGTTTCAACGTTACCTGGGTTATTAAATTACCTTCACGCTTTTTTGTCCTTTTTTATATATTAACTTAGATAACCGAGTTTGGATCGATGGATTGAACAGAGTATAGGTACAATCGTTTTTATGGTTTATTTCTTCTTTGATTTGAGGCAGATCGGACTACAAGTAGCGGCAAATATATGTATATATATGTATGTATGCATGCATGCATGGGAGGCCGGACGTGGTACTTGCAATTTAAGTTAATACTGGCAAACTGATTTACGCAGCAAGAAAGACCTTGCCCGACTCTAACGACTAATCGAGCTGTCGTTTTCGAAAATAGACTTTTACGTTATACGTATCCGCCTTCAAGTTCCATTTTTGCGATGAGTCTTCCTTTTTTGGTAGCCAGCATGAACTACGGGTGGAGGCATCTCATGAGTTCCAAATCCATAAGTATATTCACATATATGATATCTTTAAGCGACGTTGCAATATTTCAGAAACAAGCTACCTCCTGATCAAAATAGTATAAATAGAGCACCAACTTGACATTCTTTTCCAAGGCAGCCCAGCGCACATACACACTCAGAATAATATCCATCTCTAGCTAGCTAAGCATGGCTAAAGCATTCAAACTAGCTACCACCAGCTTGCCCTTTATTCTGCTTGTTTTCCTTTGGTTGAGCTGCATCATTTATGTTGCAGAACCAGTACGGCCAATACTGAATGGAGGAGAGTTTCCTGCAGGTGGTCATGCTGCAGAGACTGACGGTACTGTCATTGAAGAATTATCTAAGGGGCCCGTGCAACTGAGTACGGGGTTAAGCGCGGGTGTTGGAGAACATAAATATAAATACCCTCCAACTTCGGTGGCAATTGACCGCTCTGGTCCAAGTCCCGGTGAGGGGCATAAGAATGTTCCTAGCAATTACCAGTAATCCTCCATTATTGTCGTTCCAAATAAAAGGCCTGCCTTATATACACACACACACACACACGTATATGCTTAATATTATTCCAAAATATATTATATGGTGCTAATTGCAGATTGTTGGAACTACATTAAAATGCACTGCAGTTAGTTATAAATGTGTTTTACATTCTCCGTATCTTCGTCATGTTACGTGGCCAAACTTGTTTTGGTAATGAGATATATCTGTAACATGTGGTCGTGAAGTTTAATTAGAGTCCAATAAATCAGTACCCTTGGGTCTTGTTGTAAGCTAATTTCATGGAGTGAATGTAATACTTTTTTCTTTTTTATTAAAAAAGGTTTGAGGTTTGGAAAATAATTATTGAGCCTTCCATGACTAATGGTGCTTCCTTCCCCTTTGGGTTGGAGTGACCGGGGGCGCTTCCCATTACAGATCAGATGAAATCCCGACTGCCGACGGCTAGGTACGTAGGACAAACTCCTCGTTTGGTTATTTTCAAAAATAAAAATCAAATCTATATACTAATAAAAAAATAGTAAAAAAAGATCAATGATCAAATTAAAAATCAAACACAAAACTGAAAAATGTGGCAAACAAAAAAAGACTGAAGAAAACGTGAGAGTGTAAGTATATGTAAGGCATGAGAAGATGAAAGAAGAAGAAGAAAATGGGAATTGTAGCGCAGGAGATGAAGATCAAGAGACGAAAAAACATGAAGACATTAATTGGAGCTAGCTTATGGTACGAAGGCATCGAAGAAAAAGAGTTTAGGGCATACGACGTGAGATAAAAAAAGATTAAGAAAGACTCGAGTTAGGATTATAAAGAATACATATTTTTATTTAATTTATATAAATTTGTGAATGAGCAGACATTATATGTATGGGTGTATTTGTGCCTTGAACTAGCCCCACCCCGCGTCTATCAAAAAGAAACAAAATGGACCCTACTACGCGTCAGAGCTAATTACAGGGTGATTTTCAACTAATTATTTCTATAAAAGTTTGATGGATTTTAATTATGGACCGACTGAATTGTGGTCACACATTGCGCAGTCCTAGTAGTGCCACACATCTTACATTACGTTGTCATTATTATGTACAAAAAATCTCCAATACTTCTTATTATCTGCACAACTTTCATACACCATAATTTTTTTTTAATTTTTTTCTTTTATCAAATATTTATTTTATGAATAGTGAATAAAAAATTTAAAAAAATTTTAAAAAAATAAACTCAAAATTTTTTTTTAAATATTAAAAAATTTAAAAATTTAAAAAAATATGAAGTGCAGTTAAAATTATATAAAAAAACTCTATTATGTAATGGTTTGTTAACTGAACTTGGAAAAATGGTCCAGAAGGAGAGCTAGCGGACAAAACTAGTATAGAGCGGGCCTAACGATCTCAATAGCTCACGAGACAGTTAAATGCAACTGGGAATAGGCTTTCCGGGCCACGAGAGTTGATGTTGTTTTCATTCAAATCTTACAAAGTAAAAACCATAAACCAAAGCCCTCCCCCGGGCCCAAAAAGATGTCCATAAAAATGAATAAATAATTACGAATGAAATTGTGCTTCGTCGGAGCACAAATGAAAACTCTCTCTCTCTCTCTCTCTCTCTCTCTCTCTGTATACACACACGTACACATGCATACATACATGTAAGATGTATCAATATTATAACTCATGCACCACACCAAGCCATCACTGAATATTTCAGTAAGCTATAATCAATTGCCTTCTTCCCTCCTCAACAACTCTAATATGGAGAATGTAACTGCTTATAATATTCTCCGATCATGGCCTATATATATAAGCATGCATTACCACCGTAAGACCAATCTTGGCTACTAGTACTAGTACGTACATGGAGATAAATCAAAAGGCTGCGTTTGGATGTTGAGATGAGTTATAAATAATAATATTTTATAAATCTCATTGAGATGAGTTTAACTTTTTTATAAAAAATTAAAAATATCTCATCAATGACTAGTTTGAAATGAGTTGAGTTTGATCTAATAACCAAACATATCCCTCTTAACTTAGTCTGCTTGGAGACCTAATTTGCGCGAACCATTCTAATAAAAAAGCCCACTTTGAATCCCAAAAAAACAAAAATTAAAATTTGGAAAAACTCTAAACCTTCCTAAAAAATTATGAAAACCATCTTCTTACTAATCCAACTCAAATTCTTGGTTCTCCTACGAAAATCTGAAAAATAATATGTAGTTTTTTTTTAAGGAAATAAGAAAAACTTGGGCCTTTAAAATCTAAAGAAAAATTCAGTGTTTTATATAAGATTTGGAGTTTTACTTCTGAATTTCAGCACAAATCTAAATATATGACTTTTACAATATACTATCATATATACATATATACTTATATATTTTGTGGGCATGTCGATAAAGGAGTGAAATATTTTAAAAGGTTCGCTGCCTGCAGAAAGAATTGTATAGAAAAGGTATTAGTAAAAGTTACTAAGACCAGAGCATATATTCTCTTATATATATGATTACAACATAATGACCGTGTACTCTGTACAAGGAAGGAAAACGTAAATGAGCGTAATACTCTGTACAAGGCAAGGAGACTTAAATCTTATACTCTGTACAAGGAAAGAATAAGGTGTTGAGTGTATATTTTATACAAGGAAAGAATAAAGAGTTAAAGGAAAGAAATATCAGAGGAGATGCAGCAGATGCAGTGGACGAGAAAATCAAAGCTGTAATCACGCAGTTATTCTTGTCTCTTCTTCTAACATGGCAAGTTGACTATGATTATTCTTAACACCCCCCGGCAAGTGAATGGGGGGGAGACAAACCATGAGCTTGTCCTTGAGAAAGAGGAACCGAGAAGACGTAAGTCCTTTCGTAAAAATATCCACAATTTGGTCATATGTAGAAATAAATTTGACAGCAACATCCTTATTAAGAACCTTCTCCCGAATGAAATGAACATCCACCTCCACATGTTTAGTACGAGCATGAAATACAAGGTTTGAAGCAAGAGCAATAGCACCCAAATTGTCGCACCAAATAGTAGGAACTCAGGGAAGAGGAACATGTAAATCTTTGAGAACCATCCGAATCCAATAGAGTTCGGCAACAGTCATTGCCAAGGCCCTATATTCAGCCTCAGTACTTGAGCGTGCAATGACCGATTGCTTTTTAGCACACCATGAAATTAAACAAGGGCCTAAGAAGGTACTAAAACCTGTGGTGGAACGACGGTCATCCGGATCACCCGCCCAATCAGAATCATTAAAAGCTTGTAAGTGAAGACTCCCATTGGTGAAAATTAGACCATGACCAACCGTACCTTTAAGGTATCGAAGAACCCGTTTGGCAGCGGTCCAATATGTAGTAGTGGGGGCATGAAGATGTTAACAAAGTTGATTGATAGAATAAGCAATCTCTGGGCATGTAAGGGTGCAATATTGGAGAGCCCCCACAATTTGACGATATTCAGTGGCATGCGGAAAAGGATCGCCACTGGAAGCAGCAAGTTTCGAACCTAAAGTACATGGTGCGGAATAAGGCTTGGCGCCAACCATATGAGCGCGGTGGAGAACATCCAAGATGTGCTTGGATTGACGAAGATGCAAGCCATGAGAGTCACGTGTAACTTGAATTCCAAGAAAATAATGGAGAGACCCCAAATCTTTCAAGGCGAAGTCAGACTTTAATTGTTGAATCAAAGAGGCAATGAATGAGTTGTGTGATCCTGTGATAAGAATATCATCCACATACACCAAAATAAAAACATGAATATCAGACTTGTGATAAGTAAAAAGAGAGTGATCAGCAGATGATCCCAAAAAACCAAGCTCCAAAAGGCATTGAGAAAATCGATTAAACCAAGTTCTAGGAGCCTGTTTTAATCCATAAAGTGCCTTATTCAGTCGACATACATAATCCGGGTGGTGTTGATCAACATAACCTTTTGGTTGAGAAATGTAAATTTCTTCATCAAGAGTGCCATGAAGGAAGGCATTGGACACATCTAGTTGCTTAATATCCCATCCAAAATGTATGGCAAGAGTCAAAACAATGCGAATAGTGGCAGGNGTGAGAAATTCAATGGTGCTTTAGGTAGAGGAATCATGGCCAAGGCAGATATGGGATGGCGAGTAGAGTAATGGGTAACAAAATCTGGAAATTGTTTGGGCTGGAAGGAACCAGTTTGTGATCTTGTCACAATCTGGTTTGAGGAAGGAATAGAATTAAGGGGAGGAGATTCTATGAGTGTGGAAGAATGAGAAGAATCTGTGAGAGAGGTGACCGAATCAGTGTGGGTAGAGTCTTCTGAAATAGGCATGTTACGTGGAGAGGCTAAAGTATCGGAGCATAACTCATGCTCACGAGAAGAAGAAAGTGAACCGATGGGAGGATTGTGGTCAAACTCTCCAAGTTGAGAAGATTCGGATTCAGTATGCTGAGATGAAGAAGGCCCAAGAATAAAGGGGGAAGACATAGGATTAGAGGGAGAAAAAGTTGCCGAAACAAGAGGGGTTGATGATACCTGATTTTGAAGCAAAACAGAGGAGCTAGGTATGACCGAATGTTGAGGAGGAAATCTTGGACTTGCAACGGGTGAACGGTCTTCCAGTGAACGAGTGACAGTGGACGTATCCTTGGCTGAAAAAAATTTCTCATCAAACACTACATGTCATGATAAATAAACTCTTTTTGAGATGGGGTCAAGACAACGATAACCGTTATGATTAGATGAGTAGCCTATGAAAATGCACTGTTTACTACGAAAGGCAAGCTTGTTTGCATTATAAGGTCTAAGGAGAGGATAACAAGCACACCCAAAAGATTTTAGTTGAGAGTAATCAGGCAGTCTTTTGAAGAGAAGGCTGTAAGGAGAGTCGGAGTGTAAAACCGGAGTTGGAAGACGGTTAATGAGAAATATGGTAGTGGAAAAAGCATCAACCCAAAAATGTTTTGGAAGATTGGATTGAGCTAATAAGGATAATCCAATTTCCAAAATATGGCGATGTTTTCGTTCGGACACCCCATTTTGTTGTGATGTATATGGACAAGTGAGCCGATGGAGAATACCATTTGAATTGAGAAAGGAAATGAATTGATTTGACGTATATTCTCCACCATTATCGGATTGAAATTGTTTAATTTTGCAAGAGAAAAGATTTTCCACTAATAGTTTAAATTTGACAAAGCAACTAAAAATTTCTGATTTCGTGTAAATAGGATACATCCAAGTAAAACGTGAATGATCATCAACAAAAATAACATAATACCGACAACCACTTGAAGAAGAAATCGGGGAAACCCAGACATCCGAATGAATAAGATCCAAAGGACTAACAGACACTCTATTTGACTGAGTAAAAGGTAATTGTTTAGTTTTTCCTAATTGACAAGAAGAACAAATAGATTCTTGAGAGAGGGAGCCGGCAACTGGAAGCTTGAAGGAGGAGATAATTTGCTTAGTCATTTGTGAAGAGGGATGGCCAAGTCGAGCATGCCACACATCAAGAGAGGTTTTTGTTCCAAAGAGAGCTACACGTGCACGGTAGTTATTGAGAGAAATTTCATTCAACGTGATAGGATGGAGGCCACCTTCACTTGTTCCCTCCAGCAGCGTTTTTCCCGTTGTCTTGTCCTTGACACAATAATGAGTATCGGTTATAATGAAATAGCAATTGGTATCCACGCAGAATTTATTTATGGAGAGCAAATTAATCAAGGCATTAGGACAATGTAACACATTTTGAAAGGATAAATTTTTCTCAGGATTTTGGATAGAGAAGGAACCAATATTTGAAATGGAAAGACCAGATCCGTTACCTACAGCCACCAAATCCCCACCAGTATAAGTTTCCTGCAAAGACAGATTGGCAACTTCATTAGTAATATGTTGGTTTGCCCCCGAATCAGCATACCACACATTGGACTCTTCAGGAACATTGTTGCTTTGAGCAATCATTGCAGCAAGTTGAGTTGGTGGATGGCGTCCTTGATAACTGTAATCCATGCGATGATAGCAGTCCAAGGCTTGATGGCTTGTTTTTCCACAAATTTGACATGTAGGGCGAGGATAAGACTTGTTGATGCCGCTGGTTACCGGATTTGAAGACCCTCCCTGTGCCTTCGCAGATGGCAAATGGAACTTGGCAGATTGTGGCTTGGATGGACCTTGTCTTGGAGAATTTTTAAGAGGAAAATTTCGTTTACTATGCCATTGTCCTCCCTCACGTGGATTTTTGCTAGCAACCATTGCAAAGGCCGATTGCTCTGTAGATGATAAATGAGCTTGATTGTCAATCATTATCTCATAAGACAACAATTCAGATTGAAAATCATCAAAACTCATTGGACTGTATCTTAACGCAAATGAAATAGATGTGACAATAGGATTATAGGCTGAATTTAATCCACTCAATACATAAGAGAGAAGATCATTCTCACTTTCGGGCTTACCAACAACTGCAAGCTTATCGGCAAGAGATTTTGCAGCAGCTAAATAATCCGTGCATGTCTTGTTTCCTTGCTGCAGCGTTTGCAATTGGCGCTTGAGGCGTTGCACATGAGCAGGGGAGTGTGAAGCATATCTCTTGGCTAGAGAGTCCAACACTTGTTTGGCAGAAGTGAAACCAAAGACAGAAGTAAGGACTTTATTTGTTAAAGTAGCATTAAGCCATCCTAGGACAAACTGGTCCTTCTTGTTCCACAAGACATATTCGAGATTAATATTCTTAGTAGGCTTTCCCTCAGAGTCACCAAGAAACTGCTCAGGACAGGGTTCGGAACCATCCACAAATCCGAGCAAATCATTGCTACGTAGGATAGGTAGCAGCTGTGAGACCCAATTAAGATAATTGGTACCGTCCATCTTCACCGAAACCAACTGAGAGAAGTTCGGTTGAGAGAAAACCAAGGGAGCAGTAGAATTAGCGGAAGCCATTGATGAAAAAGAAAAGGAACAGAAACTTGATTGAGCGTGAGCTATAAACGCTCTGATACCAAGAAAGAATTGTATAGAAAAGGTATTAGTAAAAGTTACTAAGATCAGAGCATATATTCTCTTATATATATGATTACAACATAATGACCGTGTACTGTGTACAAGGAAGGAAAACGTAAAGGAGTGTAATACTCTGTACAAGGAAAGGAGACTTAAATCGTATACTCTGTACAAGGAAAGAATAAGGTGCTGAGTGTATATTCTATACAAGGAAAGAATAAAGAGTTAAAGGAAAGAAATATTAGAGGAGATGCAGCAGATGCTAAGGAGATGCAACAGATGTAGCGGACGAGAAAATCAAAGCTATAATCACGCAGTTATTCTTGTCCCTTCTTCTAACATGACAAGTTGACTATGATTATTCTTAACACCTGGCCTCTTGATGACTAGATCTATCCATGAGTCTGGTGAACGGTGAAGCCCCTAACGGTAGTTGGAGCCAGATGGCACATACGGCTCTCCTCGGGATGATACTTATCTGAGCCAAAAGGATCGACTTTCACTTCCCAAGTCCATGTCATCTGTTCGGATATTGAAGAGCAGCGTCAGGCTTCAGCTACTTCTCCCCACACCCGCAGGCCACGTCTCTCTGCTTTTGGACAAGTACAACCGCTACACAGCCGGCCTCTTCTTTCCAACCTATCTTTCCACTTCATTTTTTTAATCCTTCCTTTTCAAAACATTTAATTTTTTTATTCTTCAAGCATGCATCATCATGCATGGTCTTGCCGCTTGATAACCAACCAGATTACTTACGACTTAGCAGATAAGACATATATTTTAATATTTGTAGACATTAATATTGTCTGTTTTCAACTGCATGCCAGAGAGCAAAATGTACGTGACCCGTGGTTATTAATGCAGTCATCTCATGTTTGGTTCTAATCATTTATTGTTTTATACATATGCGAACAAAAACATCAAGTAATGTGCAGTAAATACGCATGATGATGTTCGGTTGCAACAAACATTCTCGTGAGGCCGGGATTTTGACTGAAGGAAAGCGATCGCAACGGTAAAAATGAAAAAGTGAGATGTAATATTTCATTGTGAATCGAATTTAAACATTTAAGTGAGGAAAATAAATACAAGAAATCGTTTATAATATTTATTAATTGAGTATTTATTATTATTTAAAAAATTAGCATGAACAATATTAATAAATTATATATACTATACAACTAATTTTATGTATTTATTTCTCATTTATTTAAAACCCTCAAATTGAAACAAAAATTTAACAATATTCGTTTTAAAGCTGCCCATATATTATATATGCTTCCCCCGGTTACTAACCCAGCCTGAAATTGCAGATTTTACCAGAGTATACATATAAAATAGCTATGTACGTACTTTATTCAAGACAATATTCCAGAGTAATAAAAACTCCGCCCGAGAACTGACAGTCTGAGTGCATGCGGACAAATCAGGAGGTAAATCCCCACCAAAATTCTCAAACGAGGCGGAGGCACCCAGCTAATTAAGATCATCTATAGCTAGGTAGCACAAATAACTAACTCCCATGCATATTCTTTTAGACTTCCTTTTATACCTATCTTCAAGAGAACTGCACAAGTGTCTAGTCAATAACTATCTAATAATCTTCAAGAGAACACCACTCTCAAGAGCATGTCAACTAACTAAATATATGGTACTAAACTTTCCAAGCAATATTCATAATTCAATCTTTAATACAAATCATCTTTGGACCGATGGTTGTACCGTCTTGCAAAATAAGAGACGGCCGATTTATCTCAGAACATGATCTCAGCTATTCCCTCGATCATTTAATTTAACCTTTTGTTGCAAATTATATGTATTTGGATTCTACGTAATTTGATTCTTTCAGAACATTCTATACAAGGCATCCCCCCCACCTCTCTCTCTCTCTCTCTCTCTCTCTCTCTCTATATATATATATATATTATATAGCTCGGGATACAGGGAAGGCCGATTGATCCTTTTATATATGCAGGTTAAGTCGTCCCTGCATATTACATGCATGATGTGTATTATTCCAGGGAAAGTACAGGTCGAAAAGGCTGATCATGCATGGCACATGCCCACTTCATAACTGTACGTAACTAACTATCCGATCGATTCGAAATTAATCTGGTATTGACAAATACTTGTTTGAAAGCCTTATTTGACTTCTAAGTACATAGCTAGGAAATTTTGATGGGACGTCAAAAATTAGCTGCACGGAGCAGCGAGTCATGTTCTTCTATTGACTCCAAGGGTGCTTACAGTTGCAATATTAATGGCGCATAATATTCAACTCTTTTTTATTTTTAATCCTTCTTCTTCAATGAGGCAATAGAGGCAACAACATGTCAACGACTAGACGATGATGATGCATCGATAATATTGTATCCAATGTTTTTATAAATTCTGTTTCGATTTTAGTTTAAGTACTAGAACAAAATATGTTGGTATCCGATCATTCCAGTGTATCATTTCGGGATTAATTTATATATATTATATATAAATATTTATATGTTTATATAAACTAAAAATTAATAGAATAAATACATATATTATATGTAACTGTATATCCTGTATATGTGTAGATATATGGAAGAATTGAATATTTATAAAATGAATATATATTGAAAAAATCACAAATTTGAGTTGAGACACAAAAACAAAGAAAAATAAAATAAAATAAAAAATAAATTATTAAAAATAATGATATTTGAAAAAAAAATAATGAGGGGATATATTTTAAAGGTACAAAGAAAAATTAAAATTATATAAGTATTATCTAGATTTAAAATTTATAAAAATCCCATCGAAGTATAAAAGTTTACAAAAACAGTCTGAAATGGAATAGGTCCGAAATGCTAATTCCGGCAATAATGATTGGAATTAGCTGAAATAGATCGAAATGGGCCAAAATTTGAAACAAAATAGAACGAGCAGGTATAATGTACCAAGTATTATACTAATCTTTGACTTATCCAAAAAATATATTATAATATTAAAAAATTTCGATTGAAACGGAACGAAATTTAAAATTATAATTATATCAAGTGCTCAAAAGAGACATGACACGCATGCAGCTCTTTCCTAAAATATAGAAAAAGAAATACTTCACAAAACATAATAAATACACGTATTGCAGTAAAAATAAGGATTTGGGCCGAGCTGGGTGAAAAGTGAAGATAAAAAAACCTTAATATTATATATTAACATATAACGTTCGCAATTCCGAAAGTAATGCATGGTTATTAAACCCACTGCTTATTATTTTTCTTTTTTTACCTTTCAACTTGGCTTGCTCGAATCCCTACGGAGTACGTATTCGAAGATCAATTGTTTGTTCGTTCTTTTCTTTTTTTTTTTCTTTTTTGCCCGGGTGTTGATTGACTTTGTTTGGGAAGAGAGATAAAACCGATCATGCCATTGTAATTAGGGGTGTCAGATCAAATTTTTGAGTCGTTTATGTCGTTTCAAGTAATGAATATTGGATTATATAGGTTAATCTAAACTTGACTCGTTAACTGAAATATGTCAAACTTTCAAATTCTAATCCAACTCATTTAGATAATAAATCGTGTCGTGTCGTGTCGCTTGATTTGACCTGTTTAATAATTAATTATAAATTAATTAATACAACACGATCTATTTAAATTCGTTTCATGTAAATGAGTTGAACTAACATATGACATAACTCATTTGACCTGATTAACATAATTTCATATAAAATTTTAAATATATATTTATTAGTAATCACAATATCTTAAAAAATATATATCAATATTTTTAAAATTTTAATATATATTAAAATCAATATTATATACCATACAATAACAAATATGAGTATAGGTCTAAAATTAAAATTTCAATAATAAAAATAATAAAAGCATAAGTATACTAAAAAATACCAATATTACAACTTAATAATAATAAAAATTTAATTTTAAAATAAAATCTAAATGAGTTAAAACGGGTTGATCTATTAATAAATCGTATATTAGTGGATCAACCCATTTTGATCCAAATTTATTAACACCAAACTCAAGTTACCAATTTCACATCGTATTCATATTAAAATATTCGTGCCAGATATTGAAACTCCTAATTGTAACGTACGTGTGGTAACCGATTGTCATGGCTTAAATTAAAGCAAGCAATTAACAACAACAAACTTTCAAGTGTCAAGTACAGCCATGAGAAAGATAACGGTCAATTCCTCCTTTAATTACGTCATCGAACTTCGCTGTAAGAAAGAGAGCAAAATTCAGGACCGTGATCGTAGTTCCCATATCGTTCCCATACATTCATTTAATTTTTTAAGATGCTCAATATTTTTCTCATAAGGTAGATATTATAGAAATTAATTCCACCGAAAAGAACGCTTTTTTTTTTTTTTTTGTCTAATATATAGTTTTATTCTAAATTTTCTCGAGCGTTTCCTGGCCTGATAATTTTCCTTGTTCAACAGATCATCACCTTGTCCGTACGTGGCTTACAACTTGAAAGCATATTTGTCGCTTCGGAATAAAATTGACGTACCGTTGAACTGGAGGAAAGTTTGGAGACTCCGAAAAACGTGAATCACCCCCGGCCCTGCGCAGATGGTACTACAAGCCTAAAAGGAAGCATGCGGACTGACCTAATTTTATTTTGAAAAAATATATTCGTAATTGTGAATTATACAACCATCATGTAATTATTTTAAAAAGAATAAATAAAATATGAGATTTATATATTTATTTTTTAATAGTGGATCTCACTATTTCAAAACGTTTACATATTTTACGGTTGTTTGTAGAATTACTCTAATTTCATATTAGATTAACTATTAGATTAGTCAAAATAATAATATAATAATATTTTTAATTTTAATTTTTCATATTCTACAATTACACTAACTATATATTAATTAATAATTGAATTTGATACTTAAATTATTTTTTCTCAACTTAAATATATTGTCACTCAAAATTAGAAAACAATAATTTAAGTAAATAAAATAATGAAGCTTATAGAGTGTGATCAACAGTTAGTTTTCAAATTTGGAGATGAATTTAAATGTATTGTAGTTCAAAGTTAAAGATTTTAGTATACATTGAATTCCCAATGCAGTAATTTTAAACACATGAAATTCATTAAATTTTGAAGATGACACTCATTTGACGAGGCCAATATTGCCAATGCTCTTAGGGTACGTACATTATTAACATACTCTGGACTTAAACCAGTATTCGTATCAGGTTAAGCTAGGCTTGAATATCCTAGTTTATGATCATTGCGTTCAGAATTCAATGGTACTAAAAACTAACTTCTAATAATTTTTGTTATTAATAGTGAAATCCATGTATATATATTTATATAAACACCTATAGGTGCGCATGCAAATTGCAATGAGGCATGCGTGCTGTGTATAAAACCGCATGTTGCATCGTATATACGTATGAGAGATAGTAGTAACTAATCATATATATGTTCTGGAAGTACTCTTAAAGTCTAAATTAACCAACATATATTGTCTAATAATATATGTGTGTGTTTGTTGGGATCGAAGGGAGATCAGATTCATTAATAATATTTACGTAATTAGACAAAGTTACGTGGGTTTAACGTACGTTTAAATTAAGTTGATCAGTAGGACGGTAATTATATATAATAGTTCAATCGATATTGATGGTGCGGTATACCCTCAACACGTATCTATCTATCCATATATCTATCTAACTAGTTGATCTCAATCACATTTGATGTTCCTAACTCTAACCAAACTTTCAAGTTTCAATAATATTATTTAGCTTACCTAACAGTCATACTAATTAGTTCCACCGATTCAAAAATTTGTGCATTTCTTCACCGTATATATTTGCAGCCTTCCTCCTCGTGTCCACCATCTAATCCCACACAATTAGCTAGCCAGTACTACCTTGTTCAGAACACCCTTATTCTTCGTAAACAACTCTCTCTCTTTTCTCTTTTCCTTTCTGCCTCGGCTTAATTAACCAATTACTCGAGGAACGATGGGATCCGAAGCTCTAGTCCATGTTCTTCTGGTATCTTTCCCAGGCCAAGGCCATGTTAACCCTCTACTCAGGCTTGGCAAACGCCTTGCTTCAAAGGGTTTGCTTGTAACCTTCTCCACCCCCGAAAGTATTGGCAAGCAGATGCGAAAAGCCAGCAACATCACTGACGAGCCCGCACCGGTTGGTGAGGGATTCATCCGCTTCGAATTCTTCGAAGATGGCTGGGACGAGGACGAGCCAAGACGCCAAGACTTGGACCTGTACTTGCCCCAACTCGAGCTAGTTGGCAAAGAGATCTTCCCTCAGATGATAAAGAGAAACGCAGAACAGGGACGCCCCATTTCGTGCCTAATCAACAACCCATTTATTCCTTGGGTTTCGGACGTGGCTGATAGTCTTGGCCTCCCTTCAGCAATGCTTTGGGTCCAATCTTGTGCGTGCTTCTCCGCGTACTACCACTATTGCCACGGCTTAGTCCCTTTCCCCTCTGAAGCTGAGCCCTTTATTGATGTTCAATTGCCAAGTATGCCACTTCTGAAGTATGACGAAGTTCCTAGCTTCTTGTACCCTACCACCCCGTACCCATTCTTGAGGAGGGCCATTCTGGGCCAGTACAGGAACTTGGACAAACCCTTCTGCGTACTGATGGACACGTTCCAGGAACTGGAGCAAGATGTCATCGAGTACGCGTCTAAGTTCTGCCCAATCAAAACGGTCGGGCCTCTCTTCAAGAACCCCACAGCTCAGAACGCAAACGTCCGCGGTGATTTCATGAAGGCCGATGACTGCATAGAGTGGCTGGACTCAAAGCCACTTCAATCCGTGGTTTACATCTCCTTCGGCAGCGTAGTCTACTTGACCCAAGCCCAGGTGGACGAGATTGCTCACGGCATCTTGAATTCTGGGGTCTCGTTTTTGTGGGTGATGAAGCCACCTCATAAAGACTCCGGATACGAACTACTGGTTCTTCCAGATGGATTCTTGGAAAAAGCTGGGGACAATGGCAGGGTGGTCCAATGGAGCCCACAAGAGCAGGTGTTGGCCCACCCTTCGGTTGCATGCTTTGTGACCCACTGTGGGTGGAACTCAACCATGGAGTCGCTCACCTCAGGCATGCCGGTGGTGGCGTTCCCGCAGTGGGGAGACCAGGTTACGGACGCAGTTTACTTGGTGGATGTGTTCAAGACCGGCGTGAGAATGTGCCGCGGCGAAGCTGAAAACAAAGTGATCACTAGAGAAGAGGTGGAAAGGTGCTTGCTGGAGGCGACGGTGGGGGCCAAGGCGGCGGAGATGAAGCAGAACGCGTTGCAGTGGAAGGCCAAGGCTGAGGCTGCGGTGGCGGAGGGTGGATCCTCTGACCGGAATATCCAAGCCTTTGTGGACGAGGTGAGGAAGAGAAGCATTGCAATCACCAGTAAGACAACGGCTAATGGGGTTGAAGACTTGGCCAATAAGTCAGCAGCGAATGGACTTGCAGATCTGGTTGAGTCAAAGGCAAATGGCAGCCTGAACCTGGTTGCATCCTAAGAGCCATCTCGGATTAAGGAATTTGGTGGAAATTAAGGTGGACCTGATTTGTGTGGAATAAAATAACTGGGATCGTACCTTCAGATTTGGGTATTGCTCTTTTGTTTATTTTCTTCTTCTTCTTCTTTTTCTTTTTTTTTTTAATATTTATATATTATATATGTAACCTCTGCTCGAGTTTTGTCCTTCTAAATCCTAAATCCTAATAATTAGTGTCTCCAGAATTATCTTGTTGTGTCAGAAACGATTTGCTTTTGTATATCTTGGCCTTTTATTTGGGTTCGAAATTGCTTTTATGGTTGCATTATATATTATGAGTCGATATTTTTTTTTTTTATGGGTGAAATTGTCACAGGATTTTAGTTATATATAAATTTATCATCCTCTACACTACCTACTTATTTTTATCTTTTTAGCAATATATAAAACCTATTATCACATTGAATTATCCATTTATTAGCCAAAATAATAATAATAATAATAATAATATATCATTAATTTAATAATAATAAGTATTATTTTATCTAATTCATTTTTGTTATATTTTGCAACTCTACCAATCATATATTAATTAATAATCAAATTCTAATTAAATTATTATTTAAACAATCATATTTTCAACATCCATTTAAAGCATCTTTATGCATATGAATGGGTTATCAAGCACATTGCTTTGCATAAAAATCCTCAACTGACAACAAACCATTGATGAGGCGTTTGAGCCTTTCAGCACCTGGACCTGCCTGAGTTTAGTGGTGTTTGCTATGTGATCTGATGTGGAACAGTCATGTTTACATTTCATTGGTGACCAAACCATCCACCAGGCACAAATCCATCAACATTGCGACCCAAAAGCTCAGAATCAATCTTCTCAAGAACAGGCTCATTCCTACCAAGTTTCCTCGCAACGGGGCATTGTTGTCTACCATGCTTGGGAGAATTGTCCCACAATATGAAGTGGAGGTCAAAGTTTACATTATGCCTCTCTGAAATGCAGAAATAACTAAGATTCATATAATAGCACATAATCATTTCGATTTACGCAGGCTATACCAACCTGGATCAATTATAATAGGCTTGGTTCTCTCATACCTGTGAATTTCGAAGGATTTGCACTTTTTTAAGCAGAGTTTCTTGAGCTGCTTTTGAATTAATTCAACCAAAATTAAAAACAATTGACAAAAGAAAAATGATTAGCCAACTACTCCTCCCAACCAATGTCACTTGTATGCTCAATAAAATTAAGGTTTCTTGGAATAGCTGACAATGTATGAAGCAGATATGTGATACAGAAAAGAATTCACAAATTGAATGCATCAGAAAGTGGTGATGGAGAGTAATTCCTAGACTAGTATACCTTTTTTAAAACAAGCTAGTTTCCAAATACATTAGTCAAATTAATAAAAACAATGCTATAATTAGACACAATCACCTCAGCGTTTGGGAAAATAACTTGAAATCGTCAAATTAAACACATCTATAGTGGGTAATAAGCCAAAAACTGGAAATAAGAAATTATGTGAATAGTTAATTCAAGGATAAATAGAAACGGCAACTACTTGACTCCCACAAAAATGCGCAAACACCAAATCAAGAAAAATCCATCCCCACACATATAACTGTAATTTTTTCTACTCTCGAAGACATGCACTCAGCTTTTTAGAAAAGGTACTCAAAGTCATACCCATTTCACAAGTTAAAGCGCCAATACAAAGCAACTTAATTTCTACCCAAATAGAGCTTATCGGTAGTAGCAAAACCCAAAAATCAACTAGCATCGAGTTTTTAAGTTCTCTTACCATCTTGGGTCACCAAGGGATGATCTGAAGCACTCAAGTTAATGAACAAATCCCAGTCTCCCCCATCCCTCAACAAGATCGCCGCCGCGTTATCCTTTCTGAATGATCAATACTCAAATCACCAAAGCCACGGGCCAGGCTTTTTGAAGTAGACTTTGCAAATACGTCAAGTTTGCATTCTTCTACAAGGTCATTTATTGTGATAACTTCTTGGGTACCCTCCCACTGGTGGAAATGACAAGCTCCATGTCCCTGTCACCAAGCCACAGTCCATTAATCAAATATGAGCTAACACGTCAAAAATGGCAAATCCTAGATTTCAAAATGCTATACAAGGAGGATACGGATGAAAATTGTAGGCTGCCCTCACAAAATGCTGCCGTTGGATCTCTCTCTTTCCAATTTCTCAGGTTATTTTTATCTCTGTTTAAGGACAATGCGCTGTATAGGTAGTTGAGATAGAGCAGGCCACAGTCCAATACAAAAGTGAAATAGCCATAGAGCCAGAACAAAAAATCATGGAGGATTAATTAAAATATAACATTAAGCGAGAAACCGTACAACAAATATTCACGTTTCTTATAACACGGTAAAACCTCCATCAGGTACTGCAAGAATGATTGAAATTATTTATAATACCATCAACAGATACTAAATCGCTGAAGGCCGCGCCAACTGTGTATTGAGTTTCCATTTAGCACCAGAAATTCAAATACACAGGAATCACATATATATACTTGAAAACTCAATCAAATTGTTCAATAGTATCAAGTACTCGAAATCCCATGACAAGTGCAAATCAGAAACATAAATCATAGAACAAAAATTGTTCGCTTTTGGCATACACGCCATGTTAAAGAAACACTCAATCTAGTGCGTGTTTTTTATTGCTAGGAAAACTTCATAAAAGAAAAATTAGACGCAAGTCTAAAATAAGTTTGTGCATGCCATGGCGACGGGGGGGACTCACACTCCGAAAGTGTTTGCTATCCCAAACATAATCCTCCAAAGCAAAGCACAAACTAAAAGACCTCCGGCCCCAATGAGAATAAGAGAGTTCCTCCTCAAGAAAGCCTCAATTTGCAACCCAATAGCTTGCAGAAATACAGGTCCACGTTTATGCCCCTGTGTGGGTGACGCCGGCATTATCTGAGGTGATCCAAGGTGGAACCGGACGCTGGATCTATTGCAGACGATGGTTAGCAACTCGATGGGTCTTCCTTACGGTAACTGCACGGCTGCTGCGGAGAAATCAAGAAAGAGCTGCTACTGCTTGAAGAAGGACTACTGTCCAATGTGCTCTGTGGCTGTTGACGGCGGCAAGGGCAGTGAGGTAGAGAGAGAGAATATATTGGGGGTCTTTGATAGAGATCTCGGAAGGAAGAATGAGTTGAGAAATAGCACTGCCACACACTTATTTTCGGGGCCTTACATTCAAAAGATCTGCGATAGATGAGAAAAAACCCATACACCGAGAATCCTGCCCTCCAACCCACCCATCGAGCAAGCCGCGAAATCATCTCCGCACTCTGACAGAGTCACACCAATATACTGTAAAAAAAATCAATTATCGAGAAAGCAACGAACGAGGAGCAAATTCGACCTTTAAAGAACCGAACAAACCACGGTGACGAAGAACAAAAGGTAACCGAGATGATAATCGGTCATCCACGAGCCATATGAACCAAACGAGCCACGAGACAGAAAGGTCAGTCACACAGGAAGAATACGGTAAAAAAAATTAATCAAAGGGAAATACTAGTCTTTCCATTGGGAGCTCCCGTTGGGGGCTTCCATTAGAATTTTTTATTTTTATTTTAATTTTTTGATTAAGAAAATATTTTTTAATAGTGATGTAATTTTTTTTATTTTTTAAAAATATTTTAAAATGCTAAAAAAATATATGTAAAAATGATAAAAAAAAAAAAACACTAGCAAGAGCGAAAGCCCCTGCGGTGAGTCTAGAACGACTCTTAATCAAAAGACTCAAGAAAAAAAAATGTAAAATTAAAGACAAAATAGAACTCAATTACTGGGATAAAACTGCAAGAAAATTATTAAACCAACAAACACTATTCATATACGGATAGAAAAAGGAAAACCAAGTTGGGAGTTGTGGCCAGCCAATCAAATTTAGAAACGTGGTAACATCTCATGGTCATCATCTTCATAAACAATTTCACATGGAAATAATACTTTTGGCAACTTTTTAATTATAGGATCTGACCTAATTGCAGAGAAAGAGCATAGAGTTGTGGAAGAAATTCCTCAACTTTTGATATCCTTTTGTGTTAAAGTCGTCATCGTTATCTATTTTTTACCTAGATCTCTTGCTCCGCTTAGATGCAAAAGCCTCAACCATGTCTTCGTAGTACTTGCAGCGTGCAATAAACGTGTTCTGTGTGCATAAGTCTTCCTGAGATGGGTTGGTCTGTTCCTTTTATTTACCACGACGAAACATGTGTGTCGAACAATCTGAAAAAGGTGTCCCCATAGAAATATCAATGGCATGTGAAAAATCAAGCACTCTCTATTGTGTGCCCAATATGGGGTTCTGCGTCTCAACATCAAGGCGACACTCCTCATCACTGTCTTCCACTAGTTTGGCTGCTGGACTGTGAAATGTGCCGGTGGCGACTGATGCGCCAAAGATCGTGCATAGCTCAGCATACAATGGGCAGCCCGCATTCCAGAAACACTTCAAGTCACTTTTCACCTAGTTCAAATAATGACACGATTTGGTATAAGATATTGGTTAAGAAGTTGTAAAAAATGAAGGAAACATGTATTGGTTAAATTAGCTTACTCTAATGGCATTTGACTAATGCTCGTCACTGCCTATCACATTTTTCGTGTCAAGATCTCATCCCATACCCGTTTGTTCCATTAAATCGGTGAACATGCATTGCCTTTTCTTCAACCGCTTGATTTTCTCCTTTTCACTTGTTCGTCATTAAATCGCTTTGAACCCAAATTATTAAGTTATTGAGCATACAAAACATGATTTCCATGGCCGAACTTTCTCGGCCGTACTTTCCCATGAATAACTTCCCCAAGCATTATCCCAATCAAACTACCCTCTAATCCATTGTCCCATGACTTCTGATCAGTGTGATGATTGTCCAGATCACCCATGTAAACAAACTAAAAAGAATTAAATCAGCAATAATACGATTATTTTGGTATGTGAAAGCATGAAGGATTTATGCGAATGATAAATATAGACTTTGAGATATAAATTTCAACAAGTAATATGAACTAATGCATATGATGAGATGAAAAAAACATAATTTATACACAAAAAAAGATGTCGGCCATACCTTTTGATGGTGACTTACGTAACAAGAGCATAGGTGCTAGCAAAAAAAAAAAAGGAGTTTATAATTTCTATTTAATACACTATTGATGAATAAAGAGGGATGTATGCAGCAAGTTGGAGTCTAAACATCATTTATAACGAGTCGTCATGGAACTCGAGAAACAACTAACTACCCAATATTCTACAACTAACTACCCATTTTTATGTATCAATAACGAGTCCAAACACAATAAGATTGTGGACAAGCTTACGAGATTCAGCAATGTAAAATGAAGGGAAGTGCAATGATGATAATACTTGGTGGTCCCAAGTCTTCGTGGCTGGCCTCAGGGCTTGATGACGTAGATGGCCAAAGATAGTGGTTCACCGTGAGGTCAGATGCAGTATGGTGGATCCGTTCCTCTTCAGCAACTTCAATTTATACTCCGTACTTGGGCTTTAAAAAAGCCGAACTCACTGCCGTTGCAGAGGGCATGGGATAGTTTCCTGTTCAATGCCCACGGGAGATCATAGTCCTATATGTAGACGATATTTTTCTTACAAGCAGTGAGTTGGGCTTACTACATGAGATTAAACAATTTCTCTTCCAAAAATTTGAAATGAATGATATGGGTAAAGCCTCTTATATCATTGGCATAAAGATTCACAGAAACAGGAAACAAAGAGTCTTAGAACTATCTCAAAAGGCCTACATTAAAAAGGTTTTACAGAGATTCGATATGAAAGATTGTAAAACTTATATAGCTCCCATAATCAAATGTGATAAATTTCATAAAGGTTAATTACCTGAAAATGCATTAGAATAAGAGCAGATGAAAGTGTGCTTTATGCATTAGCAATGGGTAGATTGCTATATGCTCAAATTTGCACCCTTCCAGACATATGTCTAGCAGTTGGATTATTGGGTCGCTATCAAAGTAATCCAGGTCTTCAACATTGGATAGTTGTAGCAAAATGTGATGCGGTATTTGCAAGGAACCAAGGACTACATGCTAATCTACAAACATACAGAAAATTTACAAATAGTTGGCTATTTGGATTCAAATTTTAATCTTATATGTAAACAATATTCTTCTTACAAGCAGTGATTTGGGCTTATTACATGAAATTAAACAATTCTCTTACAAAACTTTGAAATAAATGATATGGATGAAGCATTTTATATCATTAGCATAGAGATTTACAGAAATAGGAAAAAAAGACTTTTAGGACTATCTCAAAAGGCCTACATTGAAAAGATTTTACAGAGATTTGATATGAAAGATTGTAAAGCCTATATAGCTCCTATACTCAAATGTGATAAATTTCATAAAGATAAATTACCTGAAAATGCATTAGAATAAGAGCAGATGAAAGTGTGCCTTATGCATTTGCAGTGGGTAGCTTGATGTATGCTCAAGTTTGCACCCGTCCAGACATATGTCTAACAGTTGGATTATTGGGTCGTTATCAAAATAACACAGGTCTTTAACATTAGATGGCTGCATAAAAGGTGATGCGGTATTTGTAAGAAACCAAGAACTACATGCTAACCTACAGGAATACAGAAAATTTGGAAGTAGTTGACTATTTAGATTCAAATTTTGTCGGTTGTGTAGACACCAGAAAGTCTACTTCTAGATATATCTTTCTCCTCGTTGAAGGAGCTATATCTTGGAAGAGTATAAAACAATCTATAGTTACTACGTCTGCTATGGAGACAGAATTCATTGAGTGTTATAAAGCAATGACACAAGCCATGTGGTTGAAAAATTTTATTTCTGATCTTAAAGTTGTCGATTCTATTGGAAGACCAATAAAGATTCTTTGTGATAACACCAATACAGTGTTCTTCTTAAAGAACAATAAGAGCGGAAGCAGAAGCAAGCATATCGACATAAAGTATTTAAGTGTGAGAGAGAGCATGAAAAATAATGTGGTGTATATTGAGCACACCAATACAAATTTGATATTAACTGATCCAATGACCAAAGGTTTACCAGTAAAATAATTTCAGGGTCATGTGGATCGTATAGGTCTATCTAAAGTATAATATCTCTCATGTTGCTATATATTCTACAAAGAATAAAATTGAATTCAACTTCAGTTTTGCACATAAAGTAACAAATTCGTTATATTCATTGGATGATTAAGTTGGATCCGAATGACTTTTATTAGTTGTTCATAAAGTATTTTTAAGGGATATTATGTATTGTGACGCATGGAAGGGAAATGCTCACTATAGAGAGCAATACCGCCATGGTTCGTGTATAGGATACCTTGACAGAATTGAGGGCATTATTTTTTTTGTCATTTTAGTTTTACCTATTAAGTGAACCAAGTGAGAGAATATTAGACTTTTGGTTTGATTTTCCTAAAAAACCATTTGTCTCCCCTATGGTGGTTCACTTCATCTATCAATCATAGGTAATTGCTCTTAATAGATAAAGTGGTTAACCCTTACTATCTTTTTGTAAATGAAATAATGAGTGTAGCCCAAAAGTTGTATGAGCAATAAGTAAGGGTCCCTAGTCTTGCCTATATAAAGGGGCTTGTGTTTTCTATTAGACTCACCCATAAAGTTCTAAGACAAAAATCTAGAAGTTCATTCCCTACAGAAAAATATCTACTCTGTTTTGTAGGTTTTTCAGTTCTCAAACTCAAGTGACTGGTGGTAAAAGATTTTATAGATCTTTTTATTCTTTTTAGAAGTTTTACTGTTTTACAACAGCATCTCAATATTTGTTGAATGTCAAATAGATCAAACAATGCATAATACCCAGACTCTCAAACCATAACCAGCAAGCATTTAAAATGTCCAAATATATAAAAGAAAATTGCATTGTGTGGCAGCATGTAACACCCCCTTCCCGTAGGCTAGGTGTGTCATGTAATTTTTCATGAAAATAGCCCCGGCAAAAGATTCTCTAAATTTTTATAATTTAAAAAGAAAGATACTGAAATTTATTATGAAATAAAAAGGTCTCATAAAAATTGTCTTCCAAAAACATTAAATGAATAAACTGAATAACTTCATGTCATAAAAGACATGTTTTATTTTAGAAAGTCTGAACTAAAAATAAATAATTAAACG
>QEOT01007552.1:265163-283302 GCA_003123785.1 Pterocarya stenoptera
CTCTATTCTGGTTTGTGTGGGTTTGCCGATCGAACGAAAACTGTGAAGAGGAAGAGGATTTACGCGGCTCTTATAATGGTAGACTGATAGAGAAACATAAGAGAAACCCTAGATGAGTAGAGACGTACACGTGTAGAATTATACTCGGCAACCGAGTTGAATTTTTCCACTAGAGCTGTTAGCGAAAAACACTGAGAAGAAAACAGAGGCAAATCTTGAGGTGGGTTCGGCTGACTAGAGGGAAGAAGAGAAAACTTTAAATTTCGAATAAATTCTAGAATTTGAAATCTGCTACACCTTAGGAAACCTTATTGAAATCAAACTCTATCAAATTTAAATAACAACTATAATAGAAAATATATAAATATAAAGTAAATATTAATTTAAATAAACTATAGTCATAATAATTTAAATCTAAATAAAAGCTAGGAAATAATTACTTATATACCCTATAGTCGAAACTGGTATGTTACACAGCATCTCAAGATTTACAGAATCTCCTATAACATACATATAGGAGATTTATGTATCTTATAGTGTAGACTAGTTTATTGTATCAAATCTCCTCTTTGTCTCTGCCCTCCTCGCACCCTCTCATTTCTCCTCTCCTTTGTTCTTTCTCGTCTCCCATCTTTCCCTTTGTTATTGACCTTCCCAGCGCCATCCCCCTTCTCCTTTCTCCTCTCCCCTATTCTTTCCCCTCCTTTCATTTGATAAAACTATATTTGTGTCGTTTTAAGCTAAAATATGCACAGAAAAATCTGGATTGTTACTGATTTCAGTTATGGTTTTGTTTCACTTTAAACTTTCTATGGCTATTAAGGTGTAATTCTTGTGGTTGTACTCATATGCATGTGAATGCTTTTTGAAGAGTGCTTTTACCTCAAAGAAACGTCAGGGATGAAGATGTAGGTCCATTTTTAAATCATGCCCAATTAGTTTTTGAGTATGTTTTTGAATTCAGGTTAAGTATTGTGATGTCCATGACTATTATTTTTGATATTCTGCAAGTTTAGTCATGTTAAGAAGAGGATAACCATGTTCTATATCTCTCTCAACATTCAAATAATGTGTGGGTGGGGTTCACATTTACAGGCTTTCGGATATCCCACAAAGGCATGCATACAGCCCGAGCCTTGATTTGACAGGAAGATAAAAATAAATTTCACGTGGTCTTGGGTAGTAGACAAGTTTTAGTGAGTAGTAAGGTATCATTTCACATGTCATTTATGTCTTTCACTTTTCGAACGTGAAACTCTTTGAGTGATAGGAATAATGACACGTGAAGATGTGGAGATATAATGAGAGCATTCTTCCAATTACCAAGAGGCAATTTATAAAATAAATGATCTGTACAAATTATAAAAATAGAAAATTTTAAAAATTAGATTCCACCTTAAAGGTGTAAAAAAACTACTTTATTAATAAAAGTCATAGGTTTCAGCCACACCTTATCTGCGTTTCAGTCGCATGACATGCAGGTTTCTACTAAACACGAGCTTGGTTTTATCTTCTTATGCACAAACTATCGAGAAATACAATGGGATCAAAGGCTCCCACTCATGTACTCCTTGTATCCTTCCCAGCCCAAGGCCACATTAACCCTTTGCTCAGACTGGGCAAGAGACTAGCTACCGATGGTATCCTTGTCACCTTGATCACCGCCACCGAAAAGTTTGGCAAAGATAAGTGGAAAGCCAATAGCAATATCATTGACCAAGCCACGCCGGTGGGAGATGGTTTTATAAGGTTTGAGTTTTTCGAAGATGGTTGGGAAGAGGACGAGCCTAGACGGAATGACCTAACTGACTTCTTGCCTCAGCTCAAGCTTATTGGAAAGGACGCACTTCACCAAATAATCAAGAAACATGCCGATGTGGATCGTCTCGTTGCATGTCTTATAAACAATTCTTTTGTTCTATGGGTTTGTGATGTTGCCTACGAACTTGGCATTCCTAATGCCGTCCTTTGGATTCAGTCCTGTGCAGTCTTTTTTACTTATTATCATTGTTTCCATAACCTATTGCCTTTCCCCTTTCAAACCAAGCCCAAGATTGATGTTCAATTGCCTTGCTTGCCTCTCTCAAAATACGACGAAGTTCCCGGCTTCTAGCCCCTTTCAAATGTTAAGGAAGCTTATCCTAAGCCAATTCAAGAACTTATCGATACCATTCTGCGTACGGATGGACACTTTCCAGGAGCTCGAGCACGAGATTGTTGACTACATGTCAAATTTCTACATGGTCAAGCCAGTCGGCCCCTTGTTCTTTAATCCCAAAGCACCAAAAACAAGTATCCATGGTGACTTATTGAAAGTCGATGATTGCATCGAGTGGCTCAACACAAAGCCCCCCGCATCCATCGCATACATCTCCTTTGGTAGTATTGCATATATCGAATAAGAACAAATGAATGAGCTTGCTTATGGGCTCTTAAATTCTAAGATCTCATTTTTTGTGGGTAAAGAAACCACCTTCCAAAGAACATTCCATTCTCAAGCCCCATGTTTTGCCAGACAGTTTCATGGAAAAAGTTGGGAATAGAGGAAAGGTAATACAATGGAGTCCATAAGAAGAGGTGTTAGCTCACCCTTCGATTGCTTGTTTCCTAACCCACTGTGGGTGGAACTCCTCCATGGAAGCCCTCACCTTGGGCGTGCCAGAAGTGGCATTTCCACATTAGGGTGATCAGGTTACTAATGCAAAATTCTTGGATGATGTATTTGGAGTAGGGATGAGACTATCTCGTGGCCTGGTTGAAAACAGAGTGATCTTGAGAGATGAGATCAAGAAGTGCTTGTTGGAGGCAATGATGGGACCCAAGGCAGAGGAAATGAAGCGTAATGCCTTGGAATGGAAGAGGGCTGCAAATGAGGCGGTGGCAAAAGGTGGCTCCTCCGACCAGAATATGAAAGCATTTGTGTACGAGATTATGAAGAGACATACTGCTGTCACCCATTAATAACAAGGCTTAGAGCATTTGCAATGGCCTAGCCATTGCCAAATCCAAGTCTAAATTTTGGCTTTTATTGAGTTAAAAGCTCTGCATTGAACTAGCTAAAGGCATAATTTCTCAACTTTGAGCTATAGTGAAATCACCTCCCTGGCTATAGTTGGCGAGCAACTATTGAGGGACCAAAGGATTATTCTTATTATTCCCTCCCTCTTCCCTCCCTCTTTCCTTCCTATTTTTTCTTCTACTTCATTTCAGAAGACCGTCGCTCTTCTCTCCGTCTTCTCTCCGTATTCGATCGATTCTCTCCATCCTTGGGTCCAAATATTTGTGAGTCCCTTTCCTTGCTGGTTCTGTCATTTGTGTGCGGTTTCCTCTCTCTCTCTCTCTCTCTCTCTCTCTCTCTATCTCTCTCTCGGCTTGGCTCAAGAACATTCAAGGGTATCTCTTCTCTCCCCCTTCTCTCTGTCTTCTCTCCGTCTTCGATCGATTCTCTTCATTCCTGGGTCTAAAAATTCGTGAGTAATTTTCCTTGCTGGTTTTGTCATCTGTGCGATTTCCTCTGTCTCTCTCTCTCGGCTTGGCTTAAGAACATTCAGAATACCCCCCACGGTATGAACTCAGTGCGATTGATTTAGAAAATTATACTTTTGTGCAATTGATTTTGAATTTCTGACTATACTTTTGTATGAACTATATAGGTCATACAAGCAGGCCCTATAGGTATGTCCCGCCTTTCCCTTATTCACCATTTTATCTCTTCTATTTTCACTTTTTATCATGAATATTTTTTTAATGTTTGTTAGGTATAAGAACTCTTTTGGTTCGTAACTTGGTATATGTAGTGTTTTTAAGTAGTGTTTTTGATATATTTTTTTGCGTATCCTAGTCTCCATAGTGAACTGGAAATTACTATGGTTGTTTTCTAGTTTAACATTGCTCAATATTATGGCTGTTTTCTAGTTTAATATTGCTCAATATCAGTTTAAAATATTGATAAACTCACTAAGTTTTAATTTTCTATTGGAACTAGTGTAGTTTTAATTTTATTTCACTAAATGGAAAGAGAAGAAAGATTACAAATGAGCCTCTTCAGATTCATCTGGTTTAATTTTCTGTTTATGTGATGGCTTTTAGGAATGGAAGTAGTTCTTAAAATATAGGACAAACTTATTACCGATCCTCTATTTCTGGAACCAAAAGTAAAATTTTTATATAACATTTTGATAACTACTTCACCTTCACAAACCACAAATAAAGAAACTTCCAGTTCTTGCACAAATTCCACCTTATGTGGTTATCAATTAATTTTCTTTCTTTTTTTGATGAGTAGGTTATCAATTATGAAGTGTATTAGAAATGGAGGATCCCATTTTGGAATTCCAAACTATTTGGTATGAAGCATCTTTCTGATTGGTCAAGCATAAAATGGTAGTTGGAGTATATTTGGTTGTTGTTTTTGTTAGTTTGCATTTGTACATTCAAAATTGTTCAAGTTTAGAATTCTCTCATGATACAACTTAAAGCAGAGTATATTATGCTGTTTTTGTTGGGACATTGCTAGTTTTACATGTGGCTGGGTAGTCAATTTGAGGCAGGTAGATTAAACAATGTATATAAAGACAACATTTGTTTAATTTGTGGTAACATTTCTGACTTGAAAATGGCAAAACTTTTTATGGAAATGGCAAATGTTCGACTTGGAATGGCAAAACTTTTTATGGAAATGTTAAATGTTTGACTTTGTAATGGCAATTTTTCTTTGTTGCTTTGTTCGACTTGGAAATGACAAAACTTTTCTGACTCCTTGAAAATGTAATATTTTTCAATGATGGACACACAAATTGATGATGACTCATTCTTCACCACTCTATTACAAAGTGGAGGAGGAGGTTGTAATAGCACTCCAATGCAACATTCTAATGTTGTGGTCCAAGCAACTCTCAATGACAGTGAAAATAGGCATCCTCCAAAAAAAGTTCAAAGGGGTGCATCTTTCACTGCAAAGGAGGATAACCTCCTCGTCTCAGCTTGGCTCAACATTAGTATCAATGCGATAAATAGTACTAATCAAAAGTCCTCTAAAATGTAGGACAGAATTTCAAAATCTTATCATGAATATAAAAAAATGAACACTGTGAATCGTTTTGTAGTCTCTTTGATGAATCGATGATCCTCGATTCAGAAATGCACAAATAAGTTTTGTGCATTTTTAGCACAAGCAGAATCATTGCATCTCAGTGGTGAAACGGAATAAGACAAGGTATGTAGCATTTTCACATAATTATGCAATTATGTAAGATTGAATTATGAACTAACAATTTTGTACTGGATTTGTAGATTGAGAACGCAAAAATTTTGTACAAAGAGATGGAGAAGAGTAACTTCACAATGGAGCACTGTTGGTGTCTTCTGAGACAACAACCAAAATGACAACAACACATCTCCACCCTAGGGACGAGGAGAAAGCCACAAGAAAAATTGCACGGTGAAGTTGCTATGACACGGTGAAGGAGAACATAGAGGTTTTTACTAAGAGACTTATAGACAAAAAAGCTGAGAAAGAAAGCGAAAGGAAACGAAAGTCGATGGAAGACAAAGATACTGAGATCAACAATTCCTTAGCTAAATTGATCGAGGATAGAGCCACTAGCATGGAAGAGCGGAGAATGGCTGTGTTGAAGGCATACGAAATAAGCAAGAAAGTATTTGAACTAAAGAATAAGAAGTTTGAACTAAAGATGATGATGCTAGACATACGTGGCATGAATGTCATGCAACAAGAATATTTCCAAAATATTCAATTGGTTATTTTTTAGGAATCAAAATCCCATTCCAGAGGTACATATACATCTCATTCGACACCTTATTATGTAGATGTTTAACATCTAATGCTGGTAGTACTTTATTTTTTGAAAATTTAGTGACTACCCAGCCACATGTGGGTTGGATAAATATGTAGTTGGGTAGCAACTAAGTTGGTGGACTGTGGATATTATCTTTGTATTAGAAACTGTACTGCCACCGTAATTTGTAGACTATTTTGGTAGTTTGAATTGATAAATGTGAGGACTATAAATCCACTTTGTGTTGGTAAATGTGGACTGTTTTGGTTACTTTTCTAACTCTTTTGATAAGAAGAAGAAGTATTTATATGGACTCTTGGTGTCGTGTGTTGTTGGACTTGAATTTGTAGTCATTGAATTTGGAGGTGTTGCCGTGTCTTGGTAATTAATTTGGTGGATCTTGTGATTTGGCAAGTGACGAGAAGAGGTTGAATGTGTATTTTTGGTTTGTAATAAAAACTAATTGGCTGACAATATTTAAAATTGAATAGTGAACTAATTTGGTTTTGATAGTATAGATTTCATTGTTATCAACAGTCTTATGGTTGATTAGTGAGATCAACATTTCTTTGTTATAAATAGTCTTTTATGGTTGAATACTGATCAACATTTTATTGTTATCAATAGTCTTATGGTTGATTACTGCTGGAGAAGCGAGTAGTTGGTTTGTGAGATCAACATTTCTTTTGTTTTCTTAGTTTTTTATTTTTATTTTTGGCTAATACTGAGATCAACATTTTTTTTAGCAAATATTATTAAAATATATAAAGTGTATTTGTAAAATATTAAAAAAAATTGTCAAATATTATTAAAATATTTAATATAATTTTATTATTTAGACTTTAAGATGACTAGTCAAAAATTAAAAGTATAGCCAAAAGTTACGATTCTAATGCTCTTAGGTCTTGTTTGGCTCTTGGATGTATAATTGGAGATCAGGTAAAGGGTTTTTTAACTTAAAATGGCTAGCACTACTGTATTGTTTGAGATCATTTAATAATGCTTGTCATAGTTAAATAAAAGCAAGCTAAAACATGTTATAAAATGAGTGTATTAATATAAAATAATGTTACTTATAATTTATAAAAATACTCATTATTTTAAAAAAAAAAACATAGTTGTGTATAGTAAAAGTTACTTGCATTTATCATTTTTCATTGTAAATAGGTTTGGTCTTTGCTTAGTAGTTCCTATATACTATCTTTTTCATCTTTTTTTTAATCTGTGTCTTCTTCCTAGCCATTTCACCCACATTTGCTTCGTTATTTCGAGCGTATAAAGTTAAACATTCCATGGTAGTGTTATATCCTCCACTTCTTTAATCCATAATTCTTCCAGAGATTTTAATGGCAACTTAAGTGCTATTGCACCTCACATCAATTTCATTTTCCGCATAATTATTCAAAGATTGTACAGCTACAAACAAGATTTCAGAACAAGGGTACTTTAACCATATCATTACTACTCTGCAATCTATAAACTGCAAAGACGAGAGAACTACCGCACGAAAGGGATGGACTGAACCTGCTTTTCTCAAAATCGCCTTGGGAAATCTATAGGTTTAAGCCCTGGTAAAGGCCTTCCCACACCCAAAACCACACGTCTTCCTTTTCAGCTATTATTTCCTTCCAAACCATGTCCCACCTTTGATTCTCCTAGCTAGCTATCTCCCTAGTGCTTTGTTTTTTCCTTTTCTATTTTCACCATTTCTGTCATTGTTTCAAAACCGTTCTGCCGTTGCAGATTACGAGATTACTGGGTGAAATTTGGCCACCATGTTGCCAAGAAAAGAAAAAGATATGGGCCGCCATTTACAAAAAAGCAGAGCTTGACACGAGTATTCTCACTGCTTTGTTGACAACGTAACTTTGTTCCCCATGGTTGCAGGCGACCAAAAATCAGCACCGTTGCTGTTCGCCACGTGTACGGTGCATTCCACTGGAACCAGACACAGCCCTCCGCTCCTCAAGTCCTTTCTTGCTTCTTCTCCGTCATCCTAGCGTCACCACAGAAAATGACAGTAAAAACTTACGGAAAATGCTATAAAAAAACAAAACAGTGAGCAATAAAAAATAAAAAAAATTAAAATTAAAATCTGATTGACATGTAAACACGTGCCTTCTGGTCTGAGAAATCTCACATTGTTCACGATTCCAGAAATATATTGTGCGTAATTAAAAACCCGAGAAACGCAAATTGGTAGAAAATAAAAGGATGTTGCAACTCTATTCCAGCGATGAAAGAGGCAAAAAGAAAAAATTATAAATTTGAGAAGGGTGCGCTTTGCTACGTACAGGTAGAGGTAGGAGTTCCGGTGAAGAGCGCAGTCGCTGGAGGTAAGGGGAGCACAGAACCTGAACCTGGTCGTGCAGAAACCTGATATATCCCATCGCTTCATGCAGCACTGAGGCCGTATCTGTCTGCACCATTTCAATTTCAGAGTTTCAATTTCCAAAGGTCGCCGAATGCTATTCCCATATGAGTCGTGCTGGGCGTACCTAATAATTTGTTTCTAATACAAATTATTTTAATATATTTTCATATTTTTAAAAAAATAAAAAAATATATTAATATATTAAAAATCACTTTCTTATTTATTAAATAAAATAAATTAATAAAATAAAATAAAATATATGAACAATAAAAATGACGAGTAAACTCAGACGTACTAGATTTTTTCTTCCTATATATCGTACTTCAGCTTTGCATCGATTTCAACCTAAAAGAAAAAGGAAAGACTTGCATGGACATGAAATACAAAATCTATTTTTCTAGATAATGTATTTGAATTTGACATTCTACCTTGCCGAAGGGAGAAACAAGTTGCTGCAATGCTGCGACTCTTTCTCCTAGCTTCTCTTTCCTCTGTGATTTCAAAAGAGCCGATAAGCAAAACAACACCATTACTCGCGAAATAATATATCCGAAGTATAGCCCTATTTATCACATTTGCTCAACAAAATACTGCAAAAAAAAAAAAAAAAAAAAGCTTGGGTGTGCGAGAGAGGGAGTCCGAAAGGAAGAGGCGAAATTTTATCATCCATCTTGATTTGCCTAACCTTTGCATGGCCGACCGGCGTGGGATTATCCATTTTCGTCTTTTTAGATGTTCTCTGACCTGTCGCCACAGCTGAGGTGATGGTGTTGGTGCACTGCACGGATTCCTGGCCCGAACCAATTCGTTTTTTCTACAGAATTAAAAAGGAAATTGAAAATTGAAAATAAACCCACTCAAGAAGATCTTCTTTTTGTCTGTCAAACGAAACCAAAATAGTAACTTTGGGAAAATTGCATTCTCACTTACAACCGATTTTGATAAAGTGTTTATACTGCCGTTGTTGCTGGAAGAAGCTGAGGAGGAGTCACTGCACGTGACCCCTGATTTCTGGGGAGTCCTTGTAGTCTCAGGACAAACAAGCTCCGCTTCTTGCTGATCGCAGCTCCCGAAGCAGAGCATTTTGGGAGGCTTTCCAGAGGAAAAAACAGAGTAATTCAAGGACCGGTCCACATCAAGACCTACAGCAACATCGCCATCATCATCTGCCAACAATAACTGTGAGAAACTAATTTCCCCTGTGAGATGGTCCCCCCCAAATCCCTCATTCCCCGCCATCGAAACCCTCTAATCTTCCGCCAAACCAATTAAGCAAAAGCCCAAGATTTAAACCTCTTTTGTGTGTTTAATGTTCAGCGAGACAGAGAAAGAGACCCCAAAGAAAGAAACAAAAACAGAGAGGGAGAAAGAGAGGAAACGTTGTGTTTGGTTTTAAGGTTAAAACAGCAGAATCTTCTTATTAGAGATGCAAATATATACGTCTCTGACTTCGTTGAGCTTGCTTGTGGTGGAGTCGTGCCTCGTGGCGAGAGCCGTTACTATATGAACTAGAGGGCACGTTTAACAGTGGCTGTGGCTGTGGCTGGTGATGAGCTTCCTTTTTCTAAGGCTGGCTGGCTGGCGTTGGTTTTCGGCGTCTTCGGTCAATTCCACACAGCCCGAGAAAACCGTGGTTTCGCCTTCCAATGCATTTTTGCCCAAACCCGGTCGATTTGTTTCGGCTTTGGCACCCCCATAAACGTATAGGTCAATGCTCAGACTCGCCACCGACGCACTGTTCCTCGGCACTGAACTTCAATGAGGACTCCACGGGTACATACTTCATGCGCCTCTTCAATGCCAAGGAGTCTACCCACGAAGAAGGAAGCGCGTGGGACCGTAGCTGAGGTGACCGAGAAATTAGAAACAAACTGAGTATTTGGGTTGGGTCCCATTCCAGAAGGATCATCGCTATGCGAGAGCTGTCGGAATCAGGGCCTCTTGGGCAGTGATCACATAGTACAAACGTCCAATTTCAACATGAAACTTCACCAACCTTTATAGTATAATAATAAGAAGCTCTGCCTGGAATACTATGCTTGGCAACTTGTGTGACCGATTCCGAGTGAAATAATAAAAAAAAATGGTACAAATTGTTGATATTGCCTTCATCCGTCCTAAATATAAGACCGACCGTACGTGACATCTATGACGTAGTTCTCCAGGAATAAACTTCCCCCATTCATCGATGAAAAAATCAATTTAAGATTATTCACTTTAAACTCTTAAATATTTCCATCACAAGCTAAGACAACCTACTAATAGATCCCACCATGTTTAGATGATCATGGTGAAGGACGGATTCTATTTGATGGTGAAATCGAAATGACGAGACTAGCAGACTTGCAAGCAGGAGGAGGAATGGCACGTATTTCCCACGTGTAATCTTCTTTAATCGAAGAGACACGTGGGGAAAATGTACGAGAGATTGAGACAGTAAGGATGAGGAGGCACAACAGTCAAGGCTGTTCCAGACATTTGCTTCCTCGCAAGCTGCGTCTTCCGACACCTCGTTGGTCGTTGGCTCTGTTATTGTAAATGTCTCCCCCTTTGTGGACTTCAATGCCTGAGAGAAAAAAGGGCGATTCCCCAAATTATTACCAGGCTGGGCGACGGAACACGACCAAGCCTGGGATTCTTTCCTTCGGTAAATTAGAGACTTGACGGGAGTTGACGGGTAATAACAGCTTATGCTTACAAGGTCAGGGCATTTGTAACAGAGTAACAGAAAATGAGAGTCCACACATTTCTGTGTCTTGGTTTCTGAAAAGTCATTTATTTTCCTTTCTATTCTACATTAATGTCGGCATTATTTTAAACTGTACCTTGAAAAATGTTTCCAACGTTCATACGTGCAATAGGATATAAATGCATCCGGTCTACGAAAAAAATTGGTAAGAACATATTCGGCCCAAATTGCCAAACAAAGTTCCAATGTTTAAAATTAAGAAAGTTGCTCCCCAAATGACAAGTTTTTGCCCATCTATTAATGCTGGTCAATGGCTTAACAAAAATAGAACATATAACTGTAAGCAGTACATCGCAAGAGGAAAGTTCGAAAGAATTGATCTACCATAATATGGCTATTGCCTCCGATCTCAACATCAATTTACAACAGCAATAAAAAAAGACACACCTTGTTGATGATCATAGCCGACATTACTATAAGACAGTTAAATATAACTAAAGCAGATTCAAAGCCCATATTGTAGCATTAGATTATTAGACATATCAACCAGAGCTATAACAGTTCAATAGCGGATACAGCACTCCAACACCATTGTTAAGTGATCACAATTATTTCTAACCCACGTTCAAAAAAACATTATGCAATAGAAATGGTAACCTTTGTCAGAAAACACGAGAACATCAGTTTGAAAATCCAAAAATAGTACTGGGCAGCTGCTCTTTGAGAAATAGAAGCAAGCATTTGGCAGGCATATTCGTATCCACTATGCGTGACAGATATCCTTCAGCTTATCAGCGGCCGATTGACCCACCGAATACTGCATTAACAACAAAGCCGAAATGGCTCAGCAAAAGTAAAAAAACAAATACAAACGAGAGAAAAAAAAGCAAATGTTTTTTGTCCGAGAATTTGGAGGGGAGGACCTTGTTGAGGACCCAGACAGAGTGATTGTAAGCACGGTGGAAGAGTTCTTCGAGGGCTTTGGGATCGTTGGCATCGACATCTCTGTAGTTAACGAAGTTTTCGCGCGCATACTTGGCGTAGTAAGGCCTTGTGTCCTTTGGTAACTGCCTCACTAGCCTCAGGACCTCGCCATAGACTCTCAGCGCTTTCTCCATATCAATTTCTGTTCAACAGCCAACCAGAACCTCCTCAAATAGAATGGGCTTCGCTTTTCTTTCGGGCGTGCATGAAATTTGGGAAAGAAAAGGAATGTGTTCGAAGCTTTCTAAAACCAGCCCAGTTCTGTGGTCCAATTGTTTCTTTCCATCTGGCTATCGAGGCCCATCGTGAGATTCATTTGAAACCACTTATTTATTTATTTATTTAGATAGTTCAAAATAGTAAAATTTATAATTTCGCACTTCTCTAAAGGAAAGAAATTTGAATTGTAAGAGTAAAAAATAAGAGCGATATAGACAAGTTCTATAACATTTATAGATTGAATAGATTTGATATGATACGTTAGATTTAAAGTTATTTTTATTATAAAATAGATATAATATATCATATAAAGTCATATTAATTTATGAATTTATTTTTATAAAATTTTTTATACATGTAACAATTACCTTTAACAAATAATTGATGACATCTTTAATCCATTTCGAATTATCGAATAAAGGAACACCCGTATAAATGAAAGTAAATTCATAAACGAAAAGAATAAAATATATTAATAGAGAAATATTATACATCAGTTATTATTTATTTTTATATTTTATATTTATATTTTTTTATTTATAAAATATGTGAATATTTTTCATGAAGTGTAAGATATAGAATAATAAATATTAAATAATAAAAAGATTTCATGCTAAAAAATAATAGACGGAACATTTTCCTCTTCATCAATCGATTATAGGGTTGTAATAATGAATTATGAAGCTCCACGCTGTTGCTCCTCCGCATCACTGTATCACCTCACTCACCAATCACAAACGCAAACAACAGTACATTATTATTCCCTCCAAAAACCCACGCCCTGTGGCCTTGTTTCCGACTCTGTTTGGGAAAAATGGCTTGGCGCTCAGGATCGCTGTCTCGGTCGTTGCTCACGACCGTTAGGTCATTGTCCCGCAGTTCATCTCCGCCTCTCCCTCGTCTTCGCCAGCCGCCTCTAGCCACTCCACGCGTCCAGTCCCGCCGACTCTCCTTCGCTAGTCCTGCTCCCAGGTCCCCGCCTGAAACCCTAACCTCCTGCACCCCCTTTTGATTGTGTGGAAATTGAGAGAAATCATGTAGCATACTTATTTATTTTCCCTGTTGCTTTAGATTTATGGATATCTGATATGTGAGATCTGGGTCACAGGTATCTCAACCATTATAAGTTCTGTGAGGGAAAAAAACGAGTACAATAAAGGAAACATGAATTTCATGACGTGGTTGATTTATTTCATTATTATTTTTTATTTGTATGTACATGTACTTAAAAAAATTACATTTAGTATTTTTCTGCGCGGATTGAGTAAATAGATAGATGTTGAAAGGAGAATTAAGCAAACGGTCATGAGCATGTGTTATCTTCCTTTAATTTTTCTTCCATATAATTGAAAAAAATGGACTAAATTATACATAGTTATTTTGTCAGGTCTTAAAGAAAGAAAATAAGCTCCGAAATATCTATACTTTCCTTTGTGGTTTTACACATCAAAAAAGAAAAGGAAGAAAACAAACCTTCCTTTCTGTGGTTCTGTTTCTCTGTCTTCTGCCAAATAACCTAGTGCATTGTTTTCTATGCATGTTCGTTTTTAATTCGTACAAACCTCCTTTTGTTTTGCATCATCCTAGCAAATAAAGCTCATTAAAAAAAAAAAAGAAGAAACTCTACATTATTGGTTTCTTGTCTTTTCAATAGGAACTTGGGAGAACTAGGATGTACGCAGTCACTTCTACCACTCGGCAACGTGTTGGCTACGACCCGCCTCACATCTCACCTTTCTGTCAATGTGCGGGCTTTTTGTGAGCTGTCCCATGGTACCTTCCGACGTACTTGTCAGGATCGCTAGTAGTCTCTTTGTGAGTCTTGCTGTTTCTAGGAGACATGACCAAAATTGACTACTTTCTGATTTTTTTGTTATATATCCACTAATTTCCTTGGCAGCATTAAAGGTTTTGGCACATAAAAAATCTAGTTACTCTTGAGCTTGGTTTATACTTTATAGGGTGAGGGCTTGGTAGGAGTTTTTAATATCTTAAGCTTGGTTGATAAAAGGACTTTGGGATTGGGATTGATAGGGAGGAGTGGAAAAGATGGGTTATGCAGAGAACTTTCTAGCATCCAAAAGGCAGTGAGAATGATGCTTCACTGTATGGGTTATCTTTTTAAACCTTTCTATCTGAGACATAATTCTGGTAAAATTTCTGATGTTTTATGAGTATATGGATAATGAAGAACCTGAGAAATTATTGGACTTTGGAGTTTTTTTTTTTTGGACTTGATGAGGTTGTAGGTATGGACAAGATTATGTTAATTGATTTAGCTGTCATGACTCACCATAACCCTCCAAACAGAGTTTTTATTTGTTGATAAAACACTGCATTAAGACTTGAGAGTCATCTGGTGCATATTTTCTTTTTCTAGTATTTTACGTGATTTTACATATAGTTAATTCTTGGGGTTTTGGATCTTCTTTGTATGTTAAGTTTGTTGGAAATGCTAATTTTTCTGTGATCTTTTAGTCTTTTTTTTTTTTTCGTTGTGCAAGGTAGCTTTTCAATTATGTTACAGGAACACTTTGGAGTACGTAATTTTATATGTTTTTCCTCACTCTTATGAGAGATGGCGCCATGTATTAAACATTGCCATGTTATGTAATTTTTATTTCAGAAACATACTCATATGTGATTGTTGCCAAGAGCATCATTTGCAGTGTTCTGGCATAAAAGTCAGGGAAATGGTAACGCTACTGCTGTCTGTCTTAGAAATTAGTACCTGTTTAGCTGAATTCCAAGCTATGTCCTGTTCAAATACATAATCATTGCAAATTTCCTGTTGTTTCTTCCAGCATGGTCAGGACTTAAAAGAATTACAAAAGAATGTGGATTTTGCAGTAAGAAAGAAGTCACAACTCCTAAGCCTTGATAATAATCATTTTGGATGTGTGGTTTATTGAGTCTTCCATGTCTTCACAAGTTTTGAAGAATTTTGATGTTCTCTCGTTTGGAATTCGGTGTGTGTGCTATTTCTTTCACTTTATTCGCTTAAATGCCTTTTTTGCGACCAGCGTTTTTGTGTGTAAGTGTGTTTCAACTTCTATACTGGGGGAAATACTCTGTCATGGTTATTTTTGTGGTTTCTCATTCCATCACTAATCATTGTTTGTTTGGGAAACATTATTGGGTATCTTGGGAGTTGCCATGATTATGGAATTGCTTACGCATGCTATGTTCCTTTCCCCATGTTATTGCAGTTACTTGAAGGGCTGCTGGATCAGCACATTTAAGTGCAAGAAGTTGATTTGGGAAGGTGATAGAGTGGATATCCAGCAGGAACTTTCTGCTTTCTAGTAAGTAGGAAAAGACTGCATGTGAGTAGGGCCATTTCAAACAAGAAACTTGAAGATTTTTTTTTTCCTTTCTGTTGTAATCAATATGGCAATTTAGATTCTTTTTTAAAAAAGCATGGCGCAGTAGTTTCTGAAGCACATATATTAACTTTTACTTCCTGAGTTTTTTTGAATAAAAGTGAACTGTTTTCTCATTATGGATGAGAGGCACTTTATACCAGTATGGTTGCCAGGGTTGAGTACTCTTGGATTGAAGACATATTTGATTTCCCATTATTTATCTCCTTTTTTTTTTCTTTTTTTCTTTTTGGCTCTGAGTTGGGAGATAATTAGAATCCGTGAGTGTATATAATTTGAACAGATGCTAGTGGGGAATGCACCATGAAAGAATCCAACTTCACAGAAGTTGTGACGGAAGTCTTGTAGTCCTGTTCGCAATTGTATCCGTCTTGGAGTTGGTAGCTTTCATGATAGTGAGCACATGTGATGCTGTATGTCACTCTGTTAAGTCGGCATGGTCCACTCCATTCAACTATACTTTTCGTTCCTTTCTTTACTATTTTTTTTAGGGGGGCGGGAGCTGATTAAGCTCCAACATAGAGAAGTTGGTTCCTGAATCAGAGTCCAATTAGTTGGTCTTATGATGGGAGGCAGCTAGTCCATGTGCTTCACGAGGACTGCCCAAATGTTGGTTTATTTTGGATCCTAGAGCATTCCCCTCCACAGTTTATCGGCATGTGGTTTCTTGTGCGCATTGCTTTCTTTACTGTTTCATTTTTCATCGCTGCAGTATCACTCGGACAAAAACAGTTAATCATTGATATCGTTTTCGATTGTCCGTGACTGGAGGCATTTCCCGGCATTCAAGTGTAATCTTTCTTCATCACCATCTTTTAGAGTTTATATTTTTTAGTTAATTCCCTGTGGAATTGTTGAAATTTAACCATTATCGTGAATCTTCATAAATATCATCTCATTCTGAGTTATATAGTTTAAAATTTATACTAGAATTAGCTTAATCTAAAAGCCCAATCAAATCTTCTTTTATGCCCGACAGTGAGACAAACCGAAGACGTCGTTCCCGTGCTCCTTGTCTTTCTTCTGGGAGATGATTGAAGTGGGCGAATCTTTGAAGTGGGAGGGGTCATTGCGGGGAAAAGCATCTTTGCAATATATAGAAATGTCGCATGTTAGATGACACGATAGGGAAAACCCAGTCAACGTTGGACGGTTGGAATTTTGAGTTTATGCTTCTACAATTGAGTGTTTTTGGGGCAACATGCAACTTGGTTTAATGCCCATATTTGGAGAGAACTGATCGCCATGTAAAAAAGAAAGTACAGATGTCGGGTGGTTCCTGGAAGCCATAATAGCCAATGAACTTGGAAAAAATATCGTCTCCCACTTGTATGAGACAGGATCCGTAACAAAATTTCGTTTGGATATAAAATTTATCTCAATTTATCTCATTTTATCATTATAATTTTTTTAAATTTTTAAATAAAATATAATAAATAATTTAACTTTTTTAAGTTTCAAAATAATAACAATATTAAAAATAATATTTTAATAATATTTTATTCAACTCATCTAAAATCATTTCAACTCATCTCTGAATCCAAACGAAACAGAAAATCCCCCTTTCTCAACATAATAATTGTAATGAAGAATTTAAACAACGATTGCAAGTGACAAAGTGCTCGATACGCGTTATCCGAATTGTTGTGTGTAAAAAGTAAAAGTAAGTGTATCATCAGAGTGAGTTGAATTGAACAAGCTGTTTAACACCATTCACCACTTGGGAACCATTATTAACAATGCAAAGCTTTATCTGAGGATGTACCATTTGCAGATCTTCAGCGGCAATAATGCAGGTCATGAATCGTTCTCTTGATGAATAGAATCCTAGTTTTCTCATGTCCTTTATTACTTCCCCCTAACTAATAGTTCTATTGCATTTAGACACGCCATATTAGCATGTTCACCAACTTATATCTCCATAGAGCCCAAGAACGTTGGAAAGTTTTAAGCTAGCTCTGGTTTAGAATTCCATACAAACAGTGGTAACGACGGAATTTCACCAAATTTCGTACCTCACAAAGCTGAGATTTCATTGGTTGAGGGTAATTTCTTTTGAGGGATGATATAAATTTTGGAATATCCTAATAATTTCTTGAAAATATTTTTAACAAAGTGACTCGTAAAATAGTATAAATTTCATCATTATTAATATTTCTCATGTGGGTCAGTGTGTACGCGAGAGATGCCCTTTTATGGGGAACTGAGCTACTCGTTTTCTTAGTTTTCATCACAAAAAGAAAGAAAGAGCTCAAATGAGTACAGGTGGCACTTTAGGTGCGATTTGATTTTAAGTAAAAGTTGAACCTTAAATAAAATATTATTAAAATATTATTATTATTTTAAATTTTAAAAAAATTAAATTATTTATTATATTTTATATAAAAATTTTAAAAAATTATAATGATCTGACGAAACATTTTCAATATCAATACTTCCCTTAGTGCACTACTCCTAGTGTCCATACAGACTGCCCATTACGCGTTTGAAAACAAATACCAAGAAACCCCAACAAGAAGACACCTCACATAGATGTCCATGTCAAGAGAAAACACTATTAAAATGGAAAGATAACAATCTATCTGATTTTTTTTCTACTTTTATCACCATTATTGGCGATCTTCAGGGGCCCATTACCCACCGCAAAATATCAAATCAAAAGGCAATTTAATAACCTAACTAATCTTTACCA
>QEOT01007555.1:0-22507 GCA_003123785.1 Pterocarya stenoptera
TGATTTGTGTTTGATCTTCGAACTTTCTCTATCAATTTTCTTTGTGCCAACCCTTTAAAAGTAGGAAAATGTCAGTGGAGCCTCTCAATTTTATAGTTCATATATATATATTTTTTTTAATAATTAAGAAATTGATTATTAGTAAAATTATATATATTTTTTTAATGATTAAGATTGTTAAAAAAATATTTTAAAATGAATCAAAATAAAAAGAACAATGAATTTATAATTAACGATATGCCCAACGATAAACACTAGCCCACCCGCTAGCACGATCGTTATTTGTATTTCTTTCTACTTCATTGTTAAAATTATCGATTTTGTAAATCGTTACCCTGTAAATATTACTATAATTTCATAAATCGCTGCTGTCGTCAAAAACTACCGACTGCATAACGTCTTTTGCTTCCTCAATGCTGTTGAACCAAAATTTGTATATATTTATCAAAATTAATATATATTATAATACTAAATAACTATACCAATACTAATAGTAATAGTAATACTAAATACTATAATATACTAAGTTAACACTATACATAGTTATAATGGTATTAATATTAGCATAAGTTAACTATACTATATACATATATTATACTATAACTCGTATAATAAATTAATATATACTAATACTATATATTATACTATTATAGCGTTAGTACTACATATAGTATATATATTATGGTGACATGGTGATACTAAATACTAATACTACATGTTATACATTATGGAATCATTGGAATATAATAATACATTGATACTAAATTATTACTAATACTATATACTATACTACTAGAGATATTAGTACTATATATAGTTATAGTGATTTAGTAAATCTATATTAGTATTAGTATACTAATACATATAGTATTAGTATTATTATATCACTATAGTATCATATAGTGATATAGTATTAGTATAATCTACTAATACTATAGCTATTCATATATAGACTTAGAGTGGATTACTAATAGTATTAGTATTAGAAAATAAAATGTAATTAATATACTAATGTATATTAGGCCAATCTAGTTAATATACTAATGTATATTAGTATTATTAATGTATTTATCAAAATGAATATGTTGGAAATTTATCAAAAGGAATATGTTGAGAATTTATCAAAATGAATATGTTGGTATCCACGACCAACTCTACTGGATATGCAATTCGAGAAAATAGAACATATCGTAAGATCTATTTTTTTTCACCAAATGTATTATATGAATGGAATATAGATTGATTATCTGAATATAAAATATTAAATCATTTTCAATAAATGATTATGGTTTCTAATGTCTATAAAGGAAATAGAAAAACAGATCATCAAGTAACTCATATCACTGTTACAGATTTTACCAGCCAATTAAAAGGCTGGTGGGATTATTATTTTTAAGTGAACAAACAAATAGAATATTGAATCAATATAAACAAGATGAAAGAATGCAAACAATTAAAACAAAATATGGTCAAACATTAGAATATGCTGTTAATACTTAAATATTTATATTAACTAAATATTTTGTTGGAGATCCTATTTAATTTAAATAAATAACCATTGATTTATTAATTAATTTAACGTGCCATCAATTATCTAATTTTCGTTAGTATAAAAACGTATTTTTAACTAAAATTATGATCAAAAAAGACTGCCAACAACTATACAAGAAGAAAAAATTTATAACTGGACTTTCTTATTACTTCATTACAAAGGTACGAGAATCATTAGCAAAATCATTTAGTACCATTGATTTTATTAACCTTACATATGGTGATATTATAAATACTATTAATAAAACTGATTTTACTATGTCTAGTGATTTAATATTAAAAAATTAAATGGATAAAGAAAATAAATTTGCTAAGAAAAAACTAGGCACATTTTGTGAATAGTTTAATTATGGTCCATTATTGTCTCCTTATAGAATACATAAAAATGAAAAAATAAATTATAATAATTATTCTAACAAAATACTTTAGTTATTATACATTACTATTACATATTATTATAATCTAGTTATTATACATTAATATTACACGTTATTTTTTTATATACATTTGGGAATGGGGATTTTGAACCTAAGACATCTATTTTGGAGGCTGAGGTTTATGTCAGTCAGGCCATAGGCCTTTGACAACATTACTCGTTATTATAAATTTATACATTTGTCTTTATAGTATTATACATTAGTATAATAGATGTTATTATATTCTAGTTATTAAATTAGTATTACTATTTATATTATAGTATAAATATAGAATTTTATAATAATAAGCATTTCATACTATTATTGAATTTAACTAACTATACAAGTTATAGTTATATAAAATATACAATCAATGTATAACATATATTTTTATAACATATATAAATTATCGGAGGCGGAGGATAAAGTCTGATTCGGAGTCGATATGGCAGAGGCTAGGGGAAAAAACTTACGACTCCTAAATTTCATTTTTGCTATACCATAATTATACGAAGGTCAACTGGCAGAAAATAGAATGGGAAAAATGCATGACTGTTATTACATGATGAGTAATATTACATACAATATCCAAAAGGAGATTACATGTGCAAGTCTAGTCAATTTTATTTTTAAAATTTTTTAAAATTACAATAATATCATTCTCAAAATTATATTTTTTTCTATTTAATAAAGAGTTTACACATGCAGTCCCCAAATAAAAATTACAAATATAATTTCTCTTACAAGATTCATACTCACGATGGCCATCATACCTACTTTTTGAACCTTCTTTATGTTACATAATGATGCATAGTATTAATCCTATATCATGTAGTTTTTCTCATCATTGCAAGAACAACCCTCTCAACACTCATGACAACACGTCCTTGCTGATGTTGTGGCGGGAAAAAACCAATAAAAAAATGACTAGTCGCGTAAAATTTTATTATTTTTGAATTATGTTCTTATCTGCATTTGTTCCCTTTCATACTTGATATTTTATTTTATTTTGTCTAAATCACGGTATTAATTAATCTTGTCAAAGTTAGACACGATTGGAAAGAAAATTCCAAGAATTATTCTTATTCGGTTATTATGGAGCAAGGAAATGAAAAAAAAAAACTCGATACCATGTTCTTGGTTAGTTAAACTTATGGCATATGATCAATGAAAAATCTGGGTTTGAAACACCCTACTCCCACATATATATATATATTTATATATAAATCGAGTTTGATTTTGGAATCTCTCGATAAGCCGCATGCATGGGTGATGAATGTGGATAAATTTTGGTAGATCAACTTCTTAATTCCCTACAAAAATACAAATAATAAATGCATAGGCAAATTTCAATCATGAAATGGGAGATTTAGGACAAACCCTCTGATCCCTAAATTCTTAGTTATTTTAATTATTATTATTGGTTAATTTATTTTAATTTATTATTAGTATTAGTTGTAAATTATTTTACTTGTTGTGCATTTTATTTGTATATGTTTTCGAATTGGGCTTTTTATTTGTAGTGTTTTAATTATTGTGTGTTACTCGGGCCCAGCCCGTGTTTGTGAGTGAAGTGAAATCGGGTCAACTGTGTGTCTAGAAGCCCAGCCTAGCCCGCGTGAAGAACCGGCCTGTGTAAACCCAGCCCGTGCGGTTTGCGAAATCGGCCCGCTCAGCCCAGTCCCTTCCCTTTATTGATGCGGTGCGTTTTGATGGAAACTTAGGTTTTCATCTTGTTTCTCATGCGCCGCATGGCAATCCTTCTTCTTCTTCCTCCTTTTTCTGGGTTTGTCTTGTTCGAGCTGCTGTAAATGCCGAAATCCTCCTCCAATCAGAGCACGGCAAACACGTTTCTTCTTTTTCTCATCACCGGCCACCACCTACTTTCTTCTCCACCTCATTCTTCCACCTCAAGCTTGCATATTGCCTCTGTGTCGTTCGGCAATGGATTTCCTTAGTGTACTGTTAAGCCGCTACTCCACATGTCCGCACCACCTCCATTTTCACCTCCACGACTTACACCGCTGTTTTATTGTTCTCTGTCCGTGAGCCACGCAATCTACTGCATGGGAGCCGATGTTCATCTGCAAGATCCGAACCGCCATACTCGGCCTATAAATAGGACCGAGTTCTTCATTTCTCTGAGTATTCGAATGCTTGATTATCTTGCTTCAAATTGTTTAGTTTAATTTTCTGTGAAATTTTATTGGTGAGTCCGAGTGCTTTAGAATAGTTTTGCAGTGCACCACCGTGAGCTCCTCCTTATGCTGTCGTGTGCACCACCACGACCCATCATATCAGAACCTCTCCTCCAATCCACTTATATTTAGGTCCGAAGCTCCTTTTATAGAAAATCCAATTTTGGCCACTGTTTGCCCCTTGAACCGCCACCGTTAACAGCACCTCCATTTGCTCGATCTTCTAGAATTTCCCGTCTACGGTTGTGAGTAAATTTCTAAAATACGAATCACGAGTTTTAAATGGCATTATAATTAAATGTTATTATAATCTGTTGGTTTGAGATGGGCCTAGAGCCATTGAAGTGTTGAGAATAAAATTATAGTTGATGTTAGATTTGGGTCTTGGGCCGGATTGGAATATGGGATTATGCGTGTAATTGATTGTGAAATTATATAAATTGTAATTATTGTGATATTATTAAATGAGCAAATGTCATCCAATATTTGTTATTATACATATTTATCGTCTTTAATAAATTGTGCTACGAAGTCACGTTGTCTGTTTGGAAACTGAGATTAATGATATTAATTATATGGGTGCGTGTGTATCACGATCCCAAGTCGAGATGAGACATTATCTCGGTGGAGCTTCTCTGGTCACTCGAGAGCGTAATAGACTGACGTGACGTCCTCTAAGTTGTCGCAGGGCAACGAAGGGAACGAACGAGACGGTAACGCTCTTGTACCGATTCCATGGCCGTTGGCGGGGTTAAAGGATGTTTGGCCATGTACGCTCTAGGCGCGGAACTAGACATCACTCGTTATGAAGTCTCATGCATGGATGTTACCTGTGGTGTGACGACGAGAGCCAGGGTGTGCATATGGTCCATAGGGGAGGCCGTAGTGCATGCATAATAAAATAATAGATATATATATATATGGGCCAAATGAGATTTTGGCGTGAGTGATTAAATGTGTAATTTTGAGAAAAGATGTAGAAATTGTTCTTTTATGTTTGACCGTATGTGGTCGTGTTGATTGTATTGATGTATTATAAATCTCTTGGGTGTTATTTTGGTTAAGTACTTGCTGATATGTCATAATCTCACGTGGTGTTTTACCTACGGTTCGGTCTTATGGTGCCGTAGATTTTGACGCATAAACTGATTATGAGCCTCAAGGACCAGCTCTGCCGGAGGCATGATCTGCTGATATGTTGTTCAGCGATATGGGATTTGTTTCCTCTATATTATTTGTTTTCTTTAAATTATTTGTCGGATGACTGTAATATTCTTGTAAATAGTATTTTATGGTTTTGAACATTCTGGTACTTAATAGAAAATTACATTTTTATCTCTCCGCTACAAATATTATATTGTACACTCATTACATGTTGTACACACTCTGAGCACTCATCGTTGGGGTGCGTGATCCATGTGGTCATCATCCCAGTGTCACGAACTTCACTAAAATAACACGTGGGAGTCGAGGGCGCCACACCCTTTAAGAGAAGGTTTGAGATATAAGATAAGATGAAAACTTTATGAATGGTAATAAGATAATTATTAAATAGTAATGAGATATTTTGAGTTAAGTATTTATTGAATTTTAGAAAATGAGAGAAAAAAATTAAACAAAAAATATTATAAAATTAAAATATTGTTACGATATAATTTCTTTGTTTGGGATTTGAAAAGTCAAATTATTTTTTATTTTTTGTTTGAAAATTTGGTAAAGTTCTAATAATTAGTTTAAAAGTGTTTTTATTTAAATGATATTTTGAAATGAAATGAAATAGGCGAAAGAGGAGGCTACATACAAATTCTTTTATCATGTGAAGAGGCATATATGACTCTATTAGTATGGTAAAGGGGGGGATTAGTAAATGGCTTTTGAATGTGTGTAAATGTAACGTCTTAGTAGAGGTTCAAGTCACATTTTCTATATTTTAAAATGACTAATTTATTAGATTATTATAAAGATGCTTGAGAATCTTATACACTACCTACACTTATCAATAGAAGAAACAAATTATATGGCCTAAACTTTAAAATGTCTAGTCAATGATATAACTAGAGACCCATTAGAACATTGTAAAAAGTACAAAATTTTCATTATCAAGCAATGTGATATCTTATTATACACCACCTACTATTACCACTTAATAGAATGGATTATACAACAAATGACTAGTAAAGAGTAAAAACCATAGAGACCCTTTTTAAGTTTTCTAATTGAATTGAGTGGTAAAAATACAAAAATAAGATAAATAAAAAGTTAGGTCTTGTTTGGTTACACAGACGAGATGTGATGAGATAAAATTTAAAAGTTGAATAAAATATTGTTAGAATATAAATTTTTAATATAATTTTTATTTTGAGATTTAAAAAAATTGAATTATTTATTATATTTTATGTATAAATTTAAGAAAATTGTAATAATTATATGAGTCACATCTCATCTTGATAACCAAACAAGGCCTTAAATGCATGAGCAGAGTTTGTGATGTCCACAAATACTTACAGATAACATTAAACATCGTAATATACTCATACGTGTCTATATCTTTTTAGAATGAGACAAATCTTATAAAATAATTGGAGAAGATTCCAAAATAGAACAATAAACACCATTAAAGATATTCGAGCGGTATCTTAAAGAAATGAAAAAGTATGATTAGGGTATCAATTACGACATGAAATACATGATTTAGTGCTATACTATTTGTAACCCGTTCCCAAAGCTTTTAGGATTCAATTTTTGAAAGTTGTGGGATTAGTGAATATGAGAAAGTGGAATAGAAATTTTTTCGAACTATCTTACTAGATTAATGATTCAATTAGAATTATCTTACTCAACTACTATTCATTATTTTATTGTTACTTTTTACTTACTTTTTATTATTATTCATTACCATTCATTATTATTTAATATTCTATCATTACTTTTTCACTACTATCAATTAAATATCTAAAATCATTTCAATACCCGAATGCATAGGATAGATAGAGATGTACAATCGCGTGGAACAATTGATCTGGGTGAGTTTTAGCATTGAACTAGCCAAATGTCAATACGTCTTCATACTTTGGCTATGCATGAGTAAAACTCTTTACTTTGGACTAGCCAAACCACTAAAACTCAATATACGAGCTACAATAAATTAAGCTCCCTAGTTATATTTGGCTAGATACTATTCACTCATCAGAGTAATATTTTAATTATTTTCAATAACCATTATATTTTAATCTAATTATTTTTAAGTCTATATTATCCATTTTAATTTTGATAAATAGTCCGTTATCTTCTATCTTATTTTATTTCATTAATAATTAAATTATGAATTTAAAATCAAAATATTAATTAATATATAATTCTTTTTTCTATCTTATTTTAAGTAAAAATTAAATTATTAATTAACATACGAAGTATATTTATAAAATATTAATTTTTTATTATAAAATATTATTAAAATATATAATATTTTATTAATTAACATACGAAGTATATTTGTAAAATATTAATTTTTTATTATAAAATATTATTAAAATATATAATATTTTATTAATTAACATACAAAGTATATTTGCAAAATATTAATTTTTTATTATAAAATATTATTAAAAGATATAATATTATTTTATTATTTTAAGTATAAAACGATTACTCCAATATATATTTACCTAACAAAAAATTAATGCTATAACTAAAATTTAAAATTTAGCCAAAATGCTCAAAGCCGGCATCTTACGATCGGTCCATGTCAATGTTGTCACGACAGGCTTAGGTCTGTTGTAACTGTTTCCTATTTGTAAGGATTGGGTATCTGACTAGACTGTGACAGCTAGTTGGTTAGCCTGTCGCTGGTGTACAAATAGCCCAATTGCTCGTAGTTTAATGCAAAATGGGCCGGATACCTCATGAGCCCAATTTCTCTCGATATTCTCTCTCAATTTTCTTTCCTTTTCTTCCAACCCAAACAGACACATTTCATCACAAATTACAAAACCAAAATAATTATAACCATCTTTCTATCTCCCCTCCTCTCTCTCTCTCTCTCTCTCTCTGCGGACATGGATTCTCTTTCGAACGGGGCGGCAGCCGCAACCATCGCCACTCCGACCACTCCAATCACCACGACCCCTGCCCCACCGTCCTCAAAGCTGGCCCACCTGACGGAGTCCCTGAAGCTGGAGCACCAGTTCCTGCGGGTCCCGTTCGAGCACTACAAGAAGTCGATCCGAGCCGACCACCGCGTCTTCGAGAAGGAGATGTCTGCCGTTATCTCCGGCGTCACTGAAGCCGCCGATGCCGATGTTTCTAAAGACGAGGCCGTTCATCATCTCAGCTCCCTCGTGTCCAAACTTCAAGGGCTGAAAAGGAAGGTCCGGGATTGAGAACCCTTATTTATTTATTATATCGCTTTGCTTGGTTAACAAGTGATTAGGAGTTCAAATTCTGGGTCTACTGAGGGAGATTTAATTTAATGAATCTTTGTAAGTTGGTTTCCCCAGTTTCGCACATCAAAATTCTTGAATTTCATAGCTGGAAAGTTTATTTTTAAAAAATATTTCCAAGCAGACGAGACAATGAATTTGGACCAAATTGGCGACTATGATCCCTTGATTCGTTCAAGGACCCAGTCAAATTGCTCAAGTAGTATTTTTTCAATGAGCAAATTGTAAAAATTCATCGATTTGATTATTATAAAGAGGCTACCATTGGTTCAGGAAATTAAGAACTTATATTATCCAAATCTTTAACTGGCATCCAAATCTAAGATTGTTATTTTTACCTTCTTTTGTTTTTGAAGATTTAAAAAATTCAAGTGTATGCTACTGTTTGATAATGATAAAGTTGTCATTTACTTATTTGCATTATTGGGTACTCAGATTTAGCGATCTTGTGATTTGAATGGTGGAAGATTTTTATTTTTATTTTTCAAAAAATCTCATGTGCTGATCATTCTCGCATATCTGATTTGTTAAGTTGGAAGAGGGAAGTCGTATCGAGAACTTGCAAGCACAGAGGTGCCGTGCTCGCCTTGATCATTTGGAGTCAGCAGATGCTGAGAATTTGCCGGATTGGAATAATACACGCTTGAAGCGGATTCTTGTAGACTACATGTTGCGAATGTCCTATTACGACACTGCAGCAAAGCTGGCAGAAAGCAACAATATTCAGGTATTTTGCTTGCTTGTCTCAACTAATTGGGGTTTTCTGTGGTGCATTCTTGGGGAGTTTTTTCTGCATTATTTACTGAAAGTGCAGGGATTACTTCTCAATGCCTATTTTGGTTGTTTGTATGATTGGGCTTGAAGATATTGGAAAACAATCTATATTTCAAAAACAAAATAAAGTTTGCATGCCCAGGCACCCTTGTATTTCCTTCTCACATTCTTCTGAAGGCCTACAAGGTCCATGTTGATGCAATTAGTTTTTCCTAGATTATTTGAAGTAATTAGCATTTTACAGTTTTCTACTTACACGTTGGCATTTATGTGGTATATCGAATACTCATACCTTCGCCACCTTTACATCTTCACCTGACTTGATTATATTTGATGTCTCAGGATCTTGTTGATATTGATGTATTTCAAGAAGCAAAAAAGGTTATTGATGCTCTTCAGAATAAGGAGGTAGCTCCTGCCCTAGCCTGGTGTGCTGATAACAAGTCAAGGTTGAAGAAGTCCAAGGTATTTCCTATTCTATTGGTCTTCTTTAATTACTGGTTGATTCATGAGTTTGCTAAGACTGTTGCTTGCTTAGAAAGGCTTCGACTGCTAGATAGATTGCTAAATGAAAGTTTATTGGATAGAAAATATAGAAATTCTATGTCTCACCTTATAAACTGTAACACCCATTCCCGTAGGTCTAGAATGTTACGTACATTCATAACATAATGCCCGGTAAAGAGATTCAGTCTCATAAATTACCTCATCCATTGGATCATAAAACTTGTCTAGCATGATCGTCTTTCATAACATAAAAGCTGAAAATAAAAGAAATGCATAAGCTAGTTCTATGTGAAACCAACACTGCATGTCTAAATCATACACTAAGTCTCTGGAAATTTATTCTACTCTTGGCACTCCTGCTCTGTATCCACAAAATCATCATCTAGGACATTAAAACATTAAAACAGAGAAACAAATGAGTCAAAGACTCAGTAATAGCATATCATACTGTAAACTTAACTTAGTTTAACATTAGGCTTAATTTTGAAAACTTACATATATCGTCACACATTCACGTAACATATATATCAATCATTAATAACATAAGCGGAATCATACATAATCATGACAATACATGTAACGTGGATGCATTAATGGCTGACTCCATGCATTTCCTAACAATCATACATGACTTGTTCATCTTGTCTTTCACTTATATAGTGGCAATTCATTACATGTGTGCATCGGTCCAATTGTCGTTGACTTTATATAACATAGGGTAAACCAGAAACCAGGCTTGGGTCCGTGACACTGTATAACTTATCATAACATGTAGTGAAATAAGCTTGGGTCCGTGTTATCACTTAACATATGGTAAACCACGCTTGAGTCCGTGGCACCGTCTAACGTATCATAACATGTAGTGAAACACGCTTGAGTCCGTCTTATCACATATCATATGGTGAACCACGCTTGAGTTTGGCACCGCTTAACATATCATAACCTGTGGTGAAACACTCTTGAGTCTGTGTCACCTCATATCATATGGTGAACCACGCTTGAGTCCGTGATACCGCGTAACATATCATAACCTATGGTGAAACACGCTTGGGTCCGTGTCACCTCAAAACATATTAGTTTACATGTGGTGGACCACACTTGAGTCCGTCGCTTGTACATTCTCCTATAACTTAAGGCCAATCTTAAAGCTTACTTGTCATTCATGTGTTTTCTTATTAACTTTCATAATGCATGAGAACATGTTCGACTTCATGACTTTTGATGGCATGACATTCTCTTATGCATGGCATAACATTATACATGGCATGGTAATATGAGTCTTACACCACGTAGCATAGCATAACATAGGCATGGCATAATGTGATCTAAAAAGTACATGAACGTTACATGGCATACATGTGATTTTCATAACATCTCATCCATCTAACAACAATCCATATCAGCATAGCATACATAGTCTCATTCGCAAACATATCATCATAATTCATTGAGGTTCGTGAAAAGGGCTAACCTTTTATTGGCTCGTAGCGTAGCGTAGGTAAACATCACATTTTTCATGCACAATCAGAATGATTACAGCACACATAATTATGATCATACTACTTACCTCGTAGCACTGCTTCTTGGTTCTTGCTTTCTAGCTCATTACCTATACGAAGTACTAGACGTTACTAACTATCTAGAAAACATGTCGTAGCATTCTACCCACTTGAACACATATCATGAACTTTAATCTAATAAAATATTCAACGATGTATTGAATTTAATAAATACTAATATCATATAGTTATTAAAACAATAATATCACATCTAGTCCTTTAAATATAATTTAGTAGGGAATATATATTTATATTATCTATTTTATAAAATATCAGTGTAAATAATGATTTCACAAAATAACTTGTCAAAAAAAAAAAAAATAATGATTTCACAAAATAGGTTTAATAATACTATTGGATAACCATAATTTATCACCCAATAATATATGTTTTAAATCCCTTAAAACTTACTGCTGTAAAATGGTTTGTAAACACCACCCTGATTAACATAATGTAGACCCTTAGAGTAATAACTCTTAAAACACAACCCACAAATAAGGCAAGTCCAATTACCTCATGGGTGCAAACAATCATTTGGGGCCATACCCCCTAGCGAAAAACTAGCGATTTAACTAGTTCCGTGTACGAAAACTTCCGAGGGTGCGGTGCACGGGACCGGGGTTTACTCTGCAAGGGTGGGTCCGAAGAGCCTTGCCTTGGAGAGGTTTCCCGACATAAATAAAAAAGATAAAGAAAAAGGCAAGTCCAATTTAAAATTACATGTTTGATTGACCTCAAACCCAGCCCACATAGGAAATCAGCTCACATAATGAACATGTTTAAAACATGAAATCTTTCCTAGACACTATAGGGCACAAACGTAATTACCCTAAAAAGTTTCTTCAAGAGGATTTACGGAAGCCTACAAAACAAGGGTTTTAAGTGCATTTGTGTAAGACCTATAATAATGCATGGGCTTTTTAGGAAGGCTGAAACAAAAGAAATAAAAGAGGAAAAACATGCTTACGGAAGAGGAGGGTTGTGCGATGCTCATTGAGAGAGAGAGAGAAGAACCACTGCGACGGTGGGTCTGGGTGGCTGGTCGAGGTTCACAGTGAAGCAATTGGAGGATCCCTTTGAATATGGTGGTGCAACACATAGAAAGAGAGTTTAGAGAGAGAGAAACTGTCAAACCCGAAAAGAACAGAGAGACAGGACAGTGGCAGACAATCGTGAGCTTACAAGAATAGTGGGGATCTGACGGAACTTGGCTTCTGGGTTACTCAGTGGTGGTCTGACGTCCTTTAAGGTGAAGGCGACGGCAACACAAAATACATAGGCCAATGAGTCACTGCCGATAGAGAGGGGAGGGAAAATGACGGGGTAAAAAGAAAAGGGCTTACTGTCGGCGTGCTCTGTGGTGGGTTCTGGTGAGGTGCTTGTTTGGTTTTGGAGAGGAAGGCTACGGTGGCGCTGCGAAGAAGTGAAGGTTTGATTCTACTGTGGGAAGGTTCTGGCCGTAAGGGGTACTGTGGTTTTGTTGAAGGGAATATTGTGAGGAAAAGGAGATGACTTATGGTAGGGTTTTTGACATGTGAAAGGAAACTATTCAAACTAGGAAATCAAAAGGGAGGTATATATGGGCGTGTATAAGGGAAAATCCCCAATCAAATAAAATCACTATTTCAAAATAGATCTTAAAAATAATAAAAATGCTAATAATAATAATAATAATTCTAAACCCTTATTTTGGACCTGTATGTTACATAAACTATGTTTTAGGCTTCTTACTGTTGGTCACTGTAGCCAAAAATTTCCAATGGTAGTCTGCTTGGTTTCCACACTTTTCCCCTAGACATGAGGTTTTTCTGTTTAACATGTTGAAAGCTACTTTTTTTATTTTTATAAGTAAGAAGATATTTTATTAATATTGAAATAGGCATAGCTCAAGTACACAGAAAGTATACATGAGATTACCCCTAGTTAGGAACTAGAAATTGTTACAAGGAAATCATGAAAGTTTTTTTGATAAGTAAAAATATTATATATATCAAAAGGAGAAACCAAGTACACTGAATGTATACAAGAAAACACCTTGCTCAAAATGACCCAAAAAGTCCCTAATAACCCAAAAAGCCTAGAAAACACAAGACCCGACCCCAACCCCTTGTTTCCTGTAGAACTAAAACTCCACACGAACACCCAACCCCAAACCCTTAATTCCCGTCTTCACAATGCCCTCCCCTTAGACTTTCCTTCAGTTGAGCTACCACCTTTAGCGTCGTAGTTGATTGTCCAAGAAAGACGTTGTAACTCCTTGCTTTTCTTGAAACTTGATTTGGTTTCAAGCGTGTGGCTTGCCTCTATCGCAGTGATTTTTTAAATTGGTCTTCACATCCTCCGTGTGAAATTCTCATAAATTGCTGAATCTCATTAATTTTAGGCAGAATCCAGTCCGCTATTAAAGGAGGAGAGACCAAGGGAGAAACGTTATCCCCAGACACAGTATCTAAATGCACTCCCAACTCTAGATATTCCTCCGCACAAGCACTAACGCCAAACCCATTGGTTCTCCAACAACTCCATTGGTTCTCCAACAACTCCATTGGTTCTCTCCAATGATATCAGGGTCCCCATTGGAGATTTTGGGGTGATAGCAAGTCCCTTCACCTTTGGGGTGATGGCGGATCCTACATCTCCTTCAGACCTGGGTAGTACACCATTTTCCTTCACCTCTAACAAGGGAGCCATAGTTAACTTTGGGGACCAAGGGTGTCATACTGACTATCGGTCTATCCTGTGTTACATGAGGCGAATGACATTCCATTACTGATGTCTCTACACCGATACCCGCTATAGACCCCGCTTCAAATAACCCAGATTTCCTTTTGACCTGCCATACTCTCCTGGATCTAGTTATAGAGACGGTCAAATCCGATCTTCCGTTTTCCTTTATCTGAGTTTAACGGATTTTGGCCTATCTTGTTTCTTACAACCTTGTTGCCTCCAACTGAAAGCCGGTCTATTTTCGTAGACAAGAAAGTTATCACTGCCTTCAACTCGACAAGTTGGGTTTCCATCTTCTTTAAAGAATTATGCATCTCGACAAGTTGGTCATGAGGCGTGATTTGTAGACCCCACTCACTCAGAATCCCCGAAGCATGACCTGTCTTTAGGGCTGCCGCATAGGATCGCTTTGCCACCGAGGATGTACTTGGGTCTTTATGCACCTCCAAGTTCTCCCTCTTTGCCACGCCACCTACATGTCTGCTACGCGACTCCATAACAGAGCCATGTCCTACATCACCTTGTCCTTCAAAGCCGTGAAACCTATCTCTTGCCGAAGAAAAAATCACGCAGCACCTCTCCCATCCTTCTCCAGCCACTGCCCCCCTCCTCAGGAATGAAAATAAAATTCCTCCTCCCACCACCACCATACTCCTCCACCGCCATATAACGTCCTCAAGTATTCGAGCAGTGATGCGCAGTGAAACTACGTCTACCTTCTCGGACAGTGGAGAAAAAATCTTGTTTCTTATCCTTTGTGCACGCTTCCATGTCCTTGGCCAGCCACTATACTGTTGTTGAACCCAGAACCAACTTAGATATCACCCTACGACTTCTTTCAATTATGACCAACATGCTCCCCTCCGTCACCAGTGTAAAGGATTTAGATTCTATGACCAACTCCATAGAAGAACCCATATTGACCAACTCCCCTCCTTCAACAACCATTCGTCATCTCAGAGAAACCAGATCAGAAATCTGCGACACATGGCTGAAGACTAGAGAAATTTGCGTCGGAAGGCCCTTACTGGAGTCGTCGGAGATCCGACCGATACCAACAAAACATATCCCAGAAACGGAGCTTGCAAGAAAACAGGTTCGTCGGGCGACCCTCGACGAGGTTGCCGGGGCTCGGCGATGTAGTCTATGTCGGCGGTGAGCAGACACTCGCTGGCCTAGCTGGTGGCGATTTAGTATCTCTCTCATTGGTATTTCACTCTCCTCATGGGTGTTTCTCTTGCCGGCGGGATGACCATCATTGAACAACCCTCGGCGAAGTCGTCGGGGCCCGGCGATGTTGTCTGTGCTAGTGATGAGCAGCCACTCGCCAGACTAGGTGGCGGAGATTTGGTTTCTCTCTCACGGGTGTTTCTCTCTCTCTCTCACCGGCAAAATCTGAATAAAAAAAGAAGATAACATATCATGAAAGTTGAGACCATTAAAGTCTATAACAATGGCCCACATAAATAAAGTCTTCTAGAAAAAAACTCTTCAACTCTTCCAAAGAGCGCTCTCGATCCTCAAAATTTATGTCATTCCTTTCTCTCCAAATGCACCAAAGTAGAAAAATGTGAGCCATCTTCCACACAGCTGCAATCTGGGTTGAAAGCTACTTTTATAAGCGTAATATGCTAGTAATTTTTTTTTTCCTTTGGATGGAGCTATTTTAAAATCTGAGTTTGTTACACTGGTATTAGAGTTGGTTTTCTGAACCTATTAAAAAAAGGGAGTTGGTGTTCTGAGCCACTTCTCAGGTGGGGTTTGGATAGTGAGATGAGATGAGATGATTTTAGATGAAAGTTGAATAAAATATTGTTAGAATTTTTTTTTTAATATTGTTATTATTTTGAGATTTGAAAAAGTTGAATTGTTTATTGTATTTTATGTGGAAATTTGTGAAAATTGTAATGATGAGATGAAATGAGATAGATGAGATGGTTTGGGTATCCAAACTGAGCCTCTTGGTAAAATTAGAACTTCTATCATCATGTCATTTTTCCGCAATAAAGATTCAGTTAACCACAGGCAAGATTTTGAGTCAGCTTGTTTGTTGATAAATTGTTTTAATGATGACAGAGTAAATTTGAATTCCAGTTGCGACTTCAAGAATTTATAGAGTTGGTGCGAGCTGAAAATAGTATGCGAGCTATAACATATGCTCGGAAGTACCTTTCACCATGGGGTGCCACCCATACGAAAGAGTTGCAGAGGGTCATGGCAACTCTGGCTTTTAAAAGTAATACCGAATGTGCTAGATATAAGGTGAACCTTTTCTCTTTTGTTCTGAACAATCTTTTTTCCCCTTATTGTAATGGATTAACTTCTTTGATACTTCAACAGGTTGGAAGCGCTATCATTTTGTTATACGTTTTTTTTCTCTGTCCATCTTGTCCTCCATCTCCATGCCAATCTCTTGCATTTTGTATTTTATCATAATTCCTGAGGATCAAATGTTTCAATTTGACTGGAAAGTGACGAAATATAACCTTCATTACAAAAATGATGAGTGAGACAGTGGTCATTTTTTAGGGATCACGATTTCGAAAAATGTAATTTACTTATGCCTATTTACTTCTATTAATAAGATGTTCTGTCTTACTTATGATTATTGCATAGAGGTTGTCCTGACATGGTTATTGTGTTATGAATGGTCACATACAATGGTTAACAAACCAAGCTTTGAGTTCTTAAGATGGGTTCTTTATCTAATAAGAAACTTTTTTCTGAACGTAGAACTGACCAACTTGTTACCCAGTATATCATAAGTAATATCAAAGTTGATTTGACCTTACTGTTTTGCTTTATTATTCAGATTCTTTGTTTGTTGGATCATTTAGGCCTACAAGTTTTTTTTGGCGTCTTCCAAGTTGTCTACAACCCTATTACAAACAGACACGCCTTCATTTTTAATAGTTATACAAATTTGTTTAGTTATGGGCCAAGATTAACCTGATATGCCCATAAAACTGTGCGTTAATATTTGGTACTGCTGGTTCCAATTGTTTTGATGCCACTTGCTTGAAACCAAATCAAGTTTTAAGAAAAGCAGGGAGTTAAAGCATCTTTCTTGGACAATCAACTACGATACTAACGGTGGTAGCTCAAGTCGAGGGAAGACTAAAGGGAGAGCATTATGAAGACGTTCTCGTAGAGGGAGTTTCGGGTAGAGTATTAGTCTTACGGGAAACAAGGGGTTGGGGAGGTGTGTTTTATTCCAATTCGGACTTGGTGTATTTTGGGTAGTTTTTCGTGGGCTTTTTGGGTCATTATGAGCTCTCTAGTATGGGCTAGGTGTTTTCTTGTATACGTCTAGTGCACTTGGTTAGTCCTATTGATATATATATAGATATAATATTTTTACTTATAAAAAAAAAAAATCATTTAGTACCGCTGGTTCCAATTAGATTCTCATATTTGGCCTAGACCTGTGTTACCTTCTTTGATGGCTGTTTGAGTGGTCTTGTTTTGATTTTGGGAGCTGATATAGGTTACTTTTCTTCTTCTTCTTTTGCAGGTTTTATTTGAACCCATTCAATGGGATTACTTGGCGGACCAATTCAAACAAGAATTCTGCAGATTATATGGCATGACACTTGAACCTTTGCTTAATATTTATCTGCAAGCAGGCTTGTCTGCTCTAAAAACTCCGTATCCATATTCAATGCCCTATCTGATATATGTTGGCTATTTTGTCTGCTTCTACCTACCAAGCATCCTCATTCAATGCTGCATTTAATAGTTGTTTGCCTTTTTTGTCTGATCTACCAAGCACTAGTAATTTTAGCATCACAATATATGGAGGACAAGTCTAAAGGTTCATACTCATATGGTCAGAAATGTACAGCACACCGTAGTAGACATCAAAACCAAGGACAAAGCAGCAAGCACATTTCACCCGACATTTGTTTGTAGCGAAAGATGATATGGGATATTTCCACCCTATCAAACTCAATTCTTTGTGCTGGAAAGTATATGAAATGGTCATTGGTTCAGCATCCATATTTCTGAGTTTATTACAAATAGAACTCAGAAATGAGTTGTAGACTTCTCACGTAAACTTCAGGCACATATAATTTCATTTTAAGAAAAGATCTGATTAACCAACAATGAACTCTGAAGCCTTTTTACGATCTGGCATTTGGTTACTGTGGTTTGACCCTGCAGGGTTTGTGAGGACTACTAGTTTTATTAGATAATGTTCGGTTGCCTTGACCTGATTTAGATACTGTTATGAAGATGATTGCACCAAGGAAGACCCTCTATCACAGGATAATTTTCGGAAACTAGCGTTGCCATTACCATACTCTAAGCAGCATCATTCAAAGTTAGTTTGCTACATAACTAAAGAGCTGATGGACACAGAGAACCCTCCCCAAGTTTTGCCTAATGGCTATGTTTACAGCACCAAGGTTTGCATTGTTCCTGTTATAAAGAAGTATGTGTTCAGTTTATTATTTTAACTTATTATTCTTTGGCTTGGCAGGCTCTCGAAGAAATGGCCAAAAAGAATAATGGTAAAATCACCTGTCCAAGGACAGGTTTGGTCTGCAACTACTTAGATCTGGTTAAGGCCTATATATCATAGGTCCTTATATCAGGCTCGTTTGCTGAATCAAATTGTTTGAAAGGGAAGAGAGGGGGGGGGGGATTATATCTGTCTATATTGCACAGTTTATTTCGTCTGCTGTAGATAATTCCTTTCAGCAAGAACACGACAGACTTGTTTAAAAAATTCCTGATGCCTTCACTTGGTTCCTGTGGTGGAGACTTGTATATATAATTTCTCATAACATTTGATGAACTTTGCCTTTGAACCAATGCTTAGATCTAAATCGATAAAGGTGACAGCCATTAGTTTCAATGAGGCAAGATTATTCTCCAAAATGTTCTGAACCGGAACTTTTCTGCAAGGGGAAAAAATCACGAGGAAGGACAGTGATGCCGTATACTTTAGAAATCCAGAATTAATCCATTCAAGGTGTATGAAGCGTTGGTAATATAACTGATTATATCTCATTAGTAGTGTCGTCTGAGTTGTACTAAGAGTGATTTCATGTTTGAAGTGCTTGGCTGTAGCTCGGCACTATAATTAATTACCGGCAAAGAACCCAGCTATCCTCAGAAAACATGAGAAAATCTGTTCAGCCCCCGGTCTCCCACCGCACGCCACACTCTCCAACATGGCAAATCGGGTCTAATTCCACGTCACAGTTCTTTCATCCAACATAAACGCAAAGTTGTACTCTCAGCTCTCCACTTCTCTATCTCTTTGAAATCGTCCTCTCCGAACCCGAGAAGGTCTCCCTCCCCGTTATGCACTCTTCTCTCTCTCAACGTCGTTGGCATCAACTCAGCTCATCCCCTCCATGAGCCCCTCTCTCTCTCCCCATTGCTTGGCACTTGAATATAGGGCAAACTCGACAAGCTCGAATTGACGGCAAACTCGACCTCCATGTGTCTCTGCGTCTAGAAATAGACCTTCACATGTGTCACTGGTTGCTTCTCCATAGTGTGTCCCTTAGATAGCATTTAAACCTTCCTGTGCATCTAGATTTGCGGCACCTTTCAATAAGTTTCCTTCTAGTGCTTTGCTCATCTTCTTGATATGTTATCATTCATTTGGCTTGCCTAAGTTCTTAACTGGAAGGCGTTTGTTAAGCAAGCCACTTGAAGATGAAAGTAGCTATAAGATTTATTGTCGCAAATATCGTATGAAATTGGGAAAAAGACATTTTTGCCGTTTTCACAACTGCAGACAGTGATACAAAAGTTTTGTGTGCTTATGTTGAATATTTGTAATTAATTATTTTGTCTGGGAGCAATTAGCTTGATCCCCATCAAGTAGATGTGTTGGAATATTTTTTGAACTGACTTTGTGTGTAATTTTCCTGTTTAAAGGTTGTTCTCCGTGATTTATCTGTTGATCCTTTGATATTTGTTCTTGCCCATCATGTATTTGACGGAAATACTGAACCAAATAGCTGGGCAGAAGAGACAATGATGTTGGCGGAGAAAAATGCCGAAGAGAAAATGAGGGGTAGAACAATGCCGGGAGGAGGGGGGATTTTGCCTGGATAAGATTTGCTGAAGAAGTGAAGAAGAACGGGAGATTGAAATGCCCTCCTGACGAAACGCACGTTTTAAAAAAAAAAAAAATCCGCATCAACTGGAGTGTGGAGGTTGGATAAACAGTAGGCAGTTGTGTAGTGCTTCTCTATCCATATAGATGGTTTAATGCATTCAACGGAGGTCCGCTATAACTCCAATGAGACATGAGTAGAAGGGGAATCCCCCGTCTAGAAATCTACATCCAGAAAGTATCCCGCCATGAATAGAACTAGCACAGCCTTGAGACATGCATGACCATCGCCATCCTGCATTAAAAGTAGACCTCAAGGGAATCGAAACTCTCAACTCAGGAAAGAAAACCGCGAAGCCTACAAGGAAGCCCAATTGTGGTGACATGGTACAGTTAAGATCACTGGAACTGTTCCAAATAGAACCTCTCCAGAAAAAGAAAAGAAAAAAAAAAAAAAGAAGAAAAAAGTACATAAAAATCTCAAACACGTTTAAAAATATTCGATACAAGTGCTATCCGTACAAAGCAGAAGAAACCTTTAGCAAACATAGGTTTTAAGTTGACTTTCGCCACATAAATTTCTTTTAGTTTGACTCACTGCCCCTCGGAGAACCATGATTATCATCATCATCAACGGGGCTCCTGTCATCCCTACGGATAGGACTAGGGCTGCGACTCTGGTCATTTTCTTCAGCAGGGCTCCTATAACTCCGCTCCCGGGGGGACTCTCCATCAGCATCGTTGATAGGGCTTCTGCTCTTTCCCCTGGGACTGCCACTGTAATCAGACCCATTGGCCTGCCTGCCATCCCTTTGGGATGGGCTACCTCGTTCTTCTGGGCTCCTCTCATCAGGTGTAGAACTATGCTTCCTCCCTTTAGATGGTGGTGGTGAGCTCCTATGCCGCTTAGGGCTTCGGCTGTCTCGAGGGCTCCTTAACTTTCTTTCAACTTGCTCAAGGCTTCTCTCTCTCTTCAGAGGCGATCTAGATCGACTGTGAGAAATGAAATCTATTACACACCAGTGGATAATTAAAGTACGTGTGGGCATTCTGTAATGAGCAAAACATTTTATTGTTTTGTACAATGCCTCCTATACTCATGCAGCCAACCATAAAAAATCTTCATCTATCACAAAAATAGATAAATTAATCTCAATAGCTTAAACTTATGCTGGGCCCAAAAGTTCCTAGGAAGGATAATGATAGAACATACCTGTAACTACGGTCCCTACTGTAACTACGACTTTTGCCACGTCGAGGACTCGGTGACCTTGAGTAACTCCGCCCACGTCTGCACCAGAAATTTCTTGCTGAATGAACTCCAGAAATATAAAAGTGGCAGAAGGAAGAAGATTCTGTGAGAGAGAGTACCTAAGTTTCTTAGGACTATTCTTACAATTCCTTTCTATGTGGCCTCTTTCTCCACAGCGATAACACTTATTCTTCCAGTCCCCAGCCTTGCAATCTCGAGCCCAATGGCCATCAATTCCACAATTAAAGCAGCGCCCTGATCCGGGAGGAGGACCTCTCCCAAGATACTCACGAGATCCACTAGGACCACGTGGCCCCTAAACACAAGCCAAATAATCATATGAGCATAGCTTAAGTTTCTACCTCAAACAATCTCCTTCAACACTCTAGAAAAAAGAACGGTAGCAGCATGCAAACACCACAAAAGCAAAGGATAATTGTTTTTAATAAAAAAATCCAGAGCCCCAGGTTAGATAATAAAAAGTGAAATCATGACCTTGTTCTGGCTAATTCAACCATCAGTGTCAAGAAAAAATAGGATATTATAGTTCCTTCTATAACATCACTTATTCATAACAAAGTTTGGTAATGCTTCTTTAAATTCTGTAATCTAGACAAGGTGACAGGCCAATAAGTTTGAACCACTATCATATACACACACCTCTACAAATTTAATTTAAGATCACACCATAAACATAAACCACAAAATCCAGATGTAGTAGGGAAAAAACATATTGAATGTAAAATTTTAATCAAGTCAAAGAGGCATAAAGATAAGTGTGGCACATTCAAATAGATCTACATAAAAACCTGGGGAAAATAAACTTGAATGAGTTATATCATGCCCAATTTTACCAAAAGCAAGGGCCCATGATGTGGAAAAAAACCAAAATAGTACTATGCGCATGGTTCCAAAAATAAAAATATTAAAAGTGTTACCAAGAGTATGCTGCTTGGTAAAATAAATTCCATTAATTTACCCCCTTCGCAAATTCTACAATGAGGC
>QEOT01007555.1:35754-54388 GCA_003123785.1 Pterocarya stenoptera
AGGGAGAGAAAGAATGAGATGGAGAGGTTTCGGGTCTTGAGCGCATATGGGGAAGCGAGAGGGAGAGGTTTTGGTGTATGTGGGTCTAGATCAATTCTTTTTTGGATGCCTATGTGGCGTTTGTTGATTGGTCGGCGTAAAATTAATCTTCACACCCAATCGTCCTGAAGGTTTTTCCAAAGTTGGCAGTGAGGTGAAAGTTTGTAATGATATGAAAACAAGGAACTGAAATCATGTTTATAATTTCACCTTGACCGTTTGAATACTGGACGAACTCTCCGTATAAAATGAGTTGATATGTTTTCATTTCAATTCTGGAACCAAATCGCACATATTAGCATTAGTTTATCTATATACAAATGTAAATATATATTTGCATAATTAGATCATCAAATTGACTACATTAAATTATGTGCATGAAAATATTTTCATAGCTATAAATAGTGTCAGTATATTTCTTCAAATATTATTTTATTAATTTTTTTTCTCTCCTCTCACTCTCTCATCCTTTCTTGTTCTCTCTTCCTCAACAACAAAACAAAACCTTCACATTTATTTTATTATTGTAGTATATTATATATATTTTTATCATTTTTTTATATTTTAGCATAATATATAAAAAAGTTATATTTATTATTATATTTGTATTATTAATACCAAATGTATGTAGTGGGTAATTGCAAAATATATATAAAAATAATAATTTTAGGAAAAAAAAGAATAATATTTTATTATTATTTTAACTCAAAGATATATAATTTAATGTAAAACTTTTTTTTTAAATGACAAAAAATATATCCAAAATTTATTATTTTGTATTTCTATATAGAAAAATAAATACTAATGCTCTAATTATTTAGTATCCAGGCAGAGAAAATACGAAATTTCCAAATTCCTTTTGAAAAATATACTAATTTTAATTTTAGATTAACCGCGGATGAAAAGTGAGCGAAGCGCCCCACAGCAACTCAAAGTACAACCGCCAAAACCCAAAAACTAGTGGTCAATTTCCTGGCCACGTCATGGATCCACTGCGTAGCTGAACTTGCAATCGGATCCGTATGTTTGGAGATCAACGACTAGAATCACCCCCAAAAGTATGCATCGCAGATAGATTCCAAAGTACCAATCTTCAGGTCTCCTTTATTATAAGTATCCGAGGATCTTGGGTTTTACTATACAATCTCTTACTATTCATTCACACTCCATATTCTATATTTTATAATATTTTTTAATATATTTTTTATTTTTTTTTTAATTTATGTTTTTTAAACTATTTCAAATTTTTTATTTACTATTCATATAAAAAATATTTGATAAAAAAAATAAAAAAAAAAATTGAAAAAAAAGTAGAGTGTGGAGTGTAGGTGAATAGTAGGAAGTTGTGAAGATTATTTGCAGGATCCCTCCCAACACCACCAAGGAAATAATCCCTCTCTAGTCTCTCCCCGTGGATCCCTACCAGTCAGCCGTGACACAGCTCGCGGATTATAGTGTGCGATAGGTTCGTCTTCTTTCCTCGAGCTCTCTATCAACTTTAACGTTAAGGTTTCTCATCCCAATGGCTAAGATGCATAAGGGTTTCCGAGCCATTATCTTTAGGGTTTTAATGTGGTGCCATTTTCAAATTCGCTGTGTTGTTTCTCCATTGTCTCGATTTTTTGAAGTAATCATTTAAGGATATAATTGAGCAATTGATCTTGTTAATCCGTTCCTTCAATGGGTAACGCGCCAATTTTCCATTACTTCATTCCCCTTAAGAATTAGGTTTGCTGTCTGGTGTATAATGGATAGTTAATTGTTTATGCCCTATACAAAATAAAAAACTAGAAGTTGAGAAAACGCGAGACTTAAAGCTTACTTATCTGAAAAATCTCGTAGCAGTCTAGTGAAACACATTAATCTGCCTCATTTTATTTCTTTCTCATCTTCTTGACAATTGAGTGGGTTTTCGGTTCTCACCCTATGTCCTCTATCTGTACCACGAAATCTTAATCTAGGCTTTCGATCGAACGCAACGCTAACCAGCTTCATCTTGTTTTGTGTTTACAGATCCCTCGTTGACTAATAATGTCGGGGCGTGGCAAGGGAGGCAAAGGGCTTGGAAAAGGTGGAGCTAAGCGACACCGCAAGGTCCTGCGCGACAACATCCAGGGCATCGCCAAGCCTGCGATTCGGCGCTTGGCCCGCAGAGGAGGTGTAAAGCGCATCAACGGCCTCATCTACGAGGAGACTCGTGGAGTGCTCAAAATCTTCCTGGAGAATGTGATTAGAGACGCCGTTACCTACACAGAACACGCTCGCCGCAAGACCGTGACTACCGTGGACGTGGTCTACGCGCTTAAGAGGCAGGGCAGGACTTTATACGGGTTTGGTGGTTAGTGTTTGAGGTTCAAGTCTTGCCGTAATAATTGAAAATTTATAGGTTTTCGTGGTCGATTTGATAGTTAGAATCTTGTATCATAACTCCATTGCAAAATGAAGTATTGTGCCATTATAGATAGCTCTGGATTCGATCTTGTAGTGCATTGAGATTGTTTATTGGGTCAGTGATAACGGCTTGAAAATTACACAAAGAGAAGTGATATGGATCAGTCATTCTTCACGGTTGATCCGCAGCATATCATACGTGTCTCATTATTATTATTATTATTATTATTTTCCTTTCACCTGTTGCTCTCTTCTTTTTTTCATTTTTCCCTTTTCTTCTTGTTTCACTTATGTCTTCGTTGAAGCCCAGATCCGCCATCACCGCTGTTGATTCAGCCTCCCACTGCAGCCACCGACCACCACCATTGAGTCTGTCCTCTTCCCCCAGCCTGAGCCTGTATAGCTCTTTTGTATGCACGCTCGTTGCCCCATCCCACGCACCTATGTCGCTGTTCACATTCGTTGCCATTGCTGTCAATTCGGCCTCCCACCGCAGCTACTGACCACCACCACCACCAAGCCCGTCATTTTCCCCCAACCCGAAGCCTGTTGTTACGCATGCCCGTTTATCTCTCCCTCACATGCCCTCTTCGTCTCTCTCTCACAGCCAAATCTCGACTTCTCGCACCGGCTACCGACATGCTGCCATCTCGACAGTCGACGGCACCTCGAAAGTTGCTGCTACCTTGACAGTCAACGTCCAGGAATGGGTGACGGGCAGGAGGCCTTGGGCGAGAGGGGGGGGAGGCCGTGGATGATTCGAGAGGAAGAAGTAAAAAAGAGATTTGAAATGAGAGGGATTCGGTTTTGTTGTGAGGTTATTTTAGTCGTTTTACTATGGTGTAGAATGGCTGATCTAAACAGGGATTGATGAGAAAATTTTCTCTTACGGAAAATATTATCTTTTTCAAAACTATTTTGTGGAAGCATGTCTTTTTTCCCGCTAGTCCCGACCTTTCTCTTGTGAAAAGGCTGCTATTTAAATAACCATGAGGCCCAAGACATCATGATTGCTGGTATGTGCAACTCATAAGTATTTTATAAACTCATCCTCATAATTTAATTTAAAAATTGAATTTTAAATTTTAAGTTTTATAAATTAAATTCTGTCATTTAAATAGTGTGATGTAGAAGATTTTAAATAACAGTACTATTTAAAAAATGTTCAAGCACTACGTGACTGTATGTTCTATTGTCTTGTTTATTTTATTTTTCTCCAAAGATCATTTAAATATAAATATTTTTTAATTAATTATTTTTCAACTTTTTAAAACAAATGATTACAAGTTTCCAAATTTTTAAATAAAAAATATTTTAATTTTTAAATAAAAATTATATTTTAATTTTATAATTTAAATTTTCACTCTTATTTCTTATCATCTAATAAATATTTAATTTAAACTATTTTATCACTTCACAATAATCTTATCACTATAGGTAAAATTCTCATCTCTGTTTTATTGACAAATACGTTTCATTTTTACAAAATATTTCATTTTATCTCATACAATTATTATAAATTTTTAAAATTTTTACACAATAAAATAAAATTTTAATTTTTTCAAATCTTAAAATAAAAATAATTTTAAAAATATATTTTAATAATATTTATTCAACTTTTAATTTTAATCTAACATATTCTTCAAAATTTGATATTAGATTGGTCATCTTATTCTTCAAAATTGGACTAATATGTAGTTTTTTTTATTTTTAGTTAATCATTTAAAATTTAAAATGTACATTGGTTTAGTCATTATATTCTTTATAATAATAAAATATTATTATTATTTATTCTTTAATTAATTGTTATTTTATAATAATTTATTTATTTATTTTTTCATAATCTCTAATAACTTATAACAATTATTTTCATTTTCACTTTCACTTTCACAATATAACAATCTTATATGTAAATAAAAATCTTATATGTAATTATGGACAAGCTAAACGGTTAAATGATACATTAAAATTAAGTTTTTAAGGAATTCTGTCCTGTTTTTTTTTTTTTTTAAAGTAAAATTTTATTGATAGGAAAAGACATAGCCCAAGTAATTCTGCCCCATTTCAATGTAAGCCCCGTTTGTTTACACAAAATCAGTATTTCATCTCATCTCATCTCATCTTAATCATTACAACTTTTTCAAATCCCCATACAAAAATATAATAAACAATTCAACTTTTTTAAATTTCAATATAAAAATAATACTAAAAAATATATTCTATTAATATTTTATTCAATTACTATTCAAAACATCTCATCTCATCTCATCTCATCTCATCTGTGTATCCAAACAGACCTTAAGTTGCCAGCATGTTCCTGTATGATTCGGTACAGTCATGCAATTGCACCTCATGTCCAGGTCGCTCATTAAAAGCATCCAAGAATATTGTTTACTTCATGCATGTCGGCAAGGATTCGCACTGTCAATCATAGCAGATATATAATATATTTTCATTTCCAGCGGGAAGGAAACCGAACGACCGTGCAATAGAAAAGAATAAAATATTAATATAAAGGTGCTACAGTCATTTTCATATATAAAAAGTAGATAAACTTACTGTAATTAATATTTGAGATGAATTGTATTTAACTAATATAATATAAAATCAATTTAATAAATATTTTCTAAAATATGGTTTTTATTAGCATTTGGCTAATCGCCAATGCCAATGCTAATGCTTAGGTTTTGTTTATTTTCATAATTTTTTTAATTTATTTAATTATTATTATTTTTTTTAAATTTTATATAAAATAAAATAAAAAATTTAATTTTTTTTAAATTTTAATATAAAAATATATATTTTAATAATATCTTAATCAACTTCTAACTTTAATCTCCCTTCTTATTTATCAAAACAAACGGGGGGCACTAATCTCATTTTATTTCGCAAACGAGACCCAAATGCCTCTAATGCCACTCCTTCGCGGAAGTCTACTTTGCAAAAAGTTAAAAAAAAAGTTAATAATGTACGAGAACTATTAGGCAAAGGAAAGGAAACGACAAAACAGGGGCGGTAGGCACTGGGGTAGTGCGGCAGAAGGGTGGGGAACACGTCACATCATGATTCGTTCAAGATAGTACACGTGTCACGTAACTACTCGAGCTCAGGCCTTCTGGCCGAAGTGTGGCCAAAGACTCTACGCGTCTACCCACTTTTAAAGTCAATATATTATATAAATATAATGCACAGCAGAAAGCACATCGCTCACCGCAATAATATAGACAGAGAAGAGGAGATAGATGGCTTCCAATTGCATAAGCCACAAACTCTAGGCTTTATAGATTAGGCTAAAAAATTAGGTTTTGATTCTGTTCGTTGTCTTTACGTTTCTCCTTGGCATCTGATCTTTCACGCATCCTTTCCGGGAAGTTGCAGAGCTTGACCGAACTCCTCCGATTTCTCTCTCGCCCTTTGGGTACGTAATTTCTTCCTTGTAATTTTTCCTTTCTGTTGAAATATCTGCTGGCCAGCGTGTACGTGTTAATTTTTGGATTTCAGGCACTTCCTGGAAATTATGTCGGTTTAACTTCTTTTTATTTTTTAATTTCCCTTTTTTCTCTTTGTTTTCCGTTTAATTATGTAGTTCCATTAATTCAACCTGCTTTGGTTATTTCCTCCTGAAAATAGTTTCGATGTTCCTTTTTTTAGTCCCTTTTTCCCATTTTATGTGATGTTTTTGTTTCCTTTTTGGTGTCTGATTTGAGAAAACGGTGGGGAAAATTGACGGATCTGATGTATGATGTGTTTGTTTGTGAAAACGTTTTTCCTTGCTTTAAAATCTCTCTTTCCTTTTATGGTTTTTGGGTGCATTTTTTCTCTTTCAGATGTTTCCTGAAACCAGTATTTTCGGTTAAATGAATTGACCTTGCAGCACGTTTTTGCGGATCTAAGTATTTTCGATGTGCATATGCAAGAAATACTTGTTTTGTGGATTTAGTTTCCATTTTTTCTTTGGGAAGTTGATCTTTTAACGTCAGGTTTGGAGATTGATCGGTGATCTTATCACTTTCGCTGGAGATGTTTGTGCGTTTTTGTCTATAAGATCATGTTTCAGGCTGTATGTTTTACTTCCTCGGATTTACAGTGAGTGTTTGAAGAGGATTTTTTGTATCACTGAGGATTTTGTTATATTTTCTCCAGATTTTGCTTTCCGGCTATATTTCCTACTCTTAAGAATTCTAATCGGTGGATTATGTAATCGATTTTGATCGAGAAAACCTTAATCTGTGGTTGCCCACTATTTAGATTTATTTCCATTGAAGCTATTTTTTATTTACATTCTTCCTTCTCGTTGACTTTGATTATTCATTCTGGACTAGTTCATGGTGTAGCATTATTATAATTATTTTTTGTTTGCAGGTGATTACTACTTGTTATCCCATCCCGAAGAACGTTCGGAAGATTGTGAGACTGCATAGTCTTATGTAGCTTAGATATATACCGGTGCAGGAATCAAGAGCAATTTTATAAACTTAATCAAGGAATTGCTATTGATTATAAGTTTGACAACCCTTGAAGTCATGCCGGTATCAGGCAATGAAGAGGTTTATTTCTGTTCTAAGTCTCTGCTTGGATTGGAGCCATACATATTTCTTCTTCTTTTGAATATTTGATTTAACTAATTTTTGTCTGCAGACTGGGGTTAAACCCATTTCCAGGCAGGCTAGTGATTACATTGCTGGTGTTCCTATCAAGAAGAGGAGGTTCCCATTGCTATGTCTTTCTCCACCTCCATCTGAAGAACCGACTTCTTTAGCAGCAGAAAACAATTCATTAACTGGTCAATCGGATTCGCTGCAGAAGGAGCAATCCGATTCGCTTCAAAAGGAGCAATCCGATTCGCTACAAAAGAAACAATCTAGCCCATCTTGGGGGTCCACTATATCAACTGCTAGTGCTGCAACATGTTATTCTGGTATATCTGATGCACACAAGAAACCTGTATCTGAGGAACCCAAAGAAAAATCTGATCATATTAATGTTACTTTGTTCCAAAGCATTCCTAACTACTCTAGAGTCAAACTTGAAGAACCATGCCTAAGTACTCACTCCGGTTCTGTGGGTAACATGGATTGCAAAGATAAGCTTGTTGCATCCAAGAACTCTGAATTGCCGATAACATTGGCAAAAACGAAGTTGAAGTTAGCACCAAGTGAAGCTCTTGTGCTTACCATGGGCAAAGAGACATATGGCAATGAAAAATCTGAAGGCAAGTATTTATCAAAAAAACTTGAAGGCAAGTGTAAAGCAGAAATTCCTACCATTCCTGGGAATATTGAACTGACATTAGGATTAAAGGAACATCTTTTTCCAGCATTGGCAGGTCAAAACGGTGATGGAACAGGCCAGAAAAAGTATAGTTTAGAACCTGGTTCTCTGAATTTATCTTTGAGCAACGCAAATAGCAGTAGCCAGTGGAAAAAGGATGATGTTGAGTTGAATAATGGTGTACAGCTGTGTGCTAATAGGGCAAACTGGGATCTGAATGTTTTGATGGATGCATGGCCATGTTCTGCGAGTGATGCAGCTGCAAATCAGGTATCTGTTGATGACTTCAATCCAACTGATCATACTCATGATATAAAACCTTTCATATGCTTAACTGGGATGATTGGCACTGCTTTATCTTCTGAACACAATAGCAGTAGTGAGAACAGAGCTAATTTTGACATATCATCCAAACTGTCTGGCCAACAAAATGAAATTGTTGACTCGCTTCACTTAGGCCTTAGTCCAACTTCTTTTCAGTCACAGGTGAGCCAGGAACCTTCCTGCTTATCTGCCAAAGAAGATTTTGGCAGGGTTTTTCCCAATACGCGCTTGCATAGATTGGAGGCATCAACTAGCAATTTGGACAGAGTTAATCATAGGACCGTGAAATCAGAACCATTTGATGAGAGCATCAAGTTAGATAATATTGGAACTAAAGGTTATAGTATGGGACTATTAAACAGTAGAACACTAAAGCATGAATTAGTTGACTGCAGTCTTGCCAAGTCTTCAAATATTAGCGCCTGGAAATTAGGTGGTCCTGAATCCATTAAAACAGAACCAGTACATGAGGATAGACAAGCACTCAATAAAATAGAGGGACCATCGTGGGTAGAAAAACAAGTGCTACAGGGTTTAAGTAATCATTCTATTGCCATGCCATCGTCCGGAACTGCACCAACGTCCTACACTGCAGTTGAGCCTTCTTGTTCTACAGAGTTGATTATAGCTGGTGATGTAGCAAATGAGTTTGAACATTCTAGGTGCACTGAAGGGGCCCATAGTAATGGGGAGGTGGTGCCTCAAGAAGCTTGTGAAAGCACTCAGCTGGTTGCTTCAGAAACAGTTGATACAGCTGTGGGTCATAATGGTAAAGAATCAAATACTTCTGTGATGACTGATAATGTAAGAGTTGAAGATGGAAATAGTGATGATCCTGAGCAGTGTAGATTACAATGCATGAATGACCACCTCCCTGATATGCGGGTTAGTGAAGATTCAGTAAGTGATGAGGAGAAGATCGAAATATCAGCTGATATGTTAGAAGATTCTTATAGTTCTGATTACGAGTCAGATGGGAATCATCCTTTAGCTAGGGCTATGGATACAAAACAAGATGGTGAAGAAGACGACTATGAAGATGGTGAGGTCCGAGAACCTTTAGTGGATAATGCAGTAGAGGAGGAGCCTATATGTGAGAAAGAAGCTGAACATGTTGATCATGGTGACTCTGATAATAGAAAGATGGACATTATTGGACAGGATGGTGATTATCATACTACTTCATCTCATGTTGAGGAAGAAGACTTTAAAACAGAAGATCCTGATGAAACAAACAACAAAGATAATAGCAATAATGATGATAGAGTGGAGGGGGTGTCCAGCAGCAGTGCTGATAAACTTACATGCTCGCAAGAATCACCGACTGTTGAAAAGCTGATTGGAGCTGGAATGAAGGGGCCAATTAATGACATTCAAGGAAAACCACATGATCAATCAGGTAGTAAAGATTGCTTGAAGGAACAGAAGAAAGAATCATCGTCTGAACAAACTTCTAAAGGAAACCAAGAAGCTGTTGCCACTGTTGATGAGAATGTTAAAAAAATTCTCATGCTGGAAAAGAATGATACAGTTCTGCCAAAGATGGAAGCATCTGCAGATGGTGATGATGTGGCGAAGGACGGCAACAACGGCGGTATTAGGAGCCGTATTATAAATTTGTCTCGAGCTTCTCATGTGTTATCTCCTGGTAAAACAAAACCTATTTCTGCCAGATCATTGCCATCACGAGCTGGAACGGAGATACATGATGTAGTACTTGAGGGAGAAAAGTTACATCCCCAAGGGAGGTGATCTTTCTTCTACCCATGTTTACTTTTATTTCTCTTTTTTTAGGGTTAATAGTTCTATTGTTCTCTGATTTTATTACCTTTACTGTTTTTTAGAGATGAATTATACATGGATGGCTCCCACAAATTTTCACGAGAGAGGCACCAAGATAACTCACCCAGAAATCCTAGGTTAAATTTTATGCGTGGAAGAGGGAGGATCACTAGTCGGTTAGACACTTTACATGGTGACTGGGATTCTGACCATGACTTCAATTCAGGATTTTATAATGGGACAAGAGAGTTTCGTGTCCCCAGACATAAATATGCATCTGCTGTCCCTGACAGTGACCTTGAATATAATAGTTATAATATTGCACCAGAAGGTTCATTTTTTGGCACTGGTCGGGGAAGGAGGAATCATTTAAATGATGACATTTTTCACCGTATACCATCAAGAAGACAATCTTCAGGTGGGAGAGACATCCCTGCTGCACGTGGTGGTGGTCAAATGATTCGCAGAGTTAATAGAAATGTGAGCCCAGGTAGATGTGTGGATGAAGATGGATCGGAAGTGGTTGGACCTAGGCATAGTGAGAAGTTTGTGAGGGTTTTTACTGATGATACAATGGAACCAATGTTCACACGTCCTCAACCTGCCTATGAAGGAGTAGGTGGCCATTTTGCCCGAGGTACTAGAAGCTTTTCTTCTGTTCAGAGAAGGGGTCTTCCCCGAATGCATTCAAAATCTCCAATAAGATCCAGATCTCGTTCTCCTGTCCCATGGCCATCTCCAAGGAGAAGATCCCAAGATGGTTTTGGTGGACCTCCAGAATTGATTCATCGACGATCTCCTCCAATTTATAGGATGGAGAGAATGAGATCTCCAGATCGCCCTTGTTTCACTGGAGACCTGATGGTCAGAAGGCATGGCTCCCCACCATATTTTTCACGATCCTCTAATGATTTGAGGGATATGGATTCTGGACGGGACAATGGTCATCCAAGATCTGTAATTCCGAATAGGAGCCAATCTGGTCGGATTTTACTCAGAAACCGGCAATTTGATGCTATAAATCCCCGAGAAAAAACAGGCAGTGATGAGTATTTTGGGGGCCCAATGAATACCAGTCGGTTGCATGAGCTTAGTGGTGATGCGAATGGTGATGATAGAAGAAGGTTTGGTGGGAGACGTGGACCTGTCCGTTCATTTAGGCCTCCTTATAATGATGCTAATGGTGAGGGTTTTCATCTTAACTCAGAGGATGGTCCCAGGCCTTTTAGGTTCTATCCAGAAGATGATTCAGAATTCCATCAAAGAGGCAATCTCAGGGATCGGGGGTTTGACCAAAGGATTAAGAATCAGCCAGGAAATGCACATAGAAGAACAGGAAGCATTGAAGAGCAGGAAGTAAATTACAGGCGTGGGGGGCAGGTGTGGCAGGATGATGGGTTTGATGAGATCTCACGTGTGAAGAGGAAAAGATTTTGATTCTGATCCTGCCATGAGCTCTGATATTTCAGATGCTAGTGGAGATGGAAACTTGCAGTGTCTAATCAGGAACATTTTACTAGCTCAAAGGGCAAAGGAACTTGCTACTCTATTTGCAGTTTAAGCTGTGAAAGTAACTTCAGATGCAGGCTCTGCTTTTCGGCTACTTGTGATTCTATCCTGCTTGATGTCGTGCACATAGCTCAGTTGGTACCATGGTTTACTAAATCATCTTTAAACTCGTATAATCTTGTATTTCATAAATTAAGGTGGCGCATTATATACTTGTTGAAGTGTTTCGCTAAATCTTCAGTGGATCTCCTAAAGTTTCTCAAAGTATCTTCAACTCTTGATTTGGGTGCTTGGTTGGCCAGAGCAGGTATGCTGAAAGGAACTATTAGAACTTTGAATTAATCTTTAAACCATCAAGAATAATCAATAAAGTTGCTAATTACCTAGTACTTGATCTGCTGCTTCACAGTCCTCATTCCATCTCACGGGTATTAGAAATCCTTCATTTGTAGGGAGATATGCATGTAACTAAATATAAGAGGACTGTTGAGACAGTTTCCAGCAGGGTACTGAAGCTTGCATGAAGTACATTATGCAATCTACTACAATTAAAAAAGAGTAAAGAACTTTGCAGGCTTTTATGGAGCTTGTATATAATACTTAGCTGTTGAAGCCAAAGATAATTGGGGAAGAATCTAGTGGGTCCTGTAATTTCGTGTGCATCAACAGCATGTTCATTTTTTTACGGCTGGTTTGAATTTTATTGATGGCATTGGATGGATGATTTTGTCATGGAAACTGTTCTGATGTCTTCAGCTAATTCTTGAACTGATGAGTTGGAGCCACAGCACACTTTTTACCAGTTCCGAACGCTCATGCCATGTCTTGGGTGGATTCAATGTGAGTTGTGTTTTTATGCTTATTAATCCCAAGAAAAAGAGAGAAAATTCCCATGGATACTTTTCGTGGTTGTTTCTGCTCCATTTATATAGCTGCTACATGAGACCGTGTTTGACTGGAAGGACAGAATGTTTTGGTTGGTGGCCAGTAGTAATGGTGCTTGCATTCTTTGACTGCTACATATGACTTTATTTGAGAGTAAGACGCTACTGTTGGTTCATCTGTGGCATAGATGAATGGTAGAAGACAGTTCACACGTTGCCTGCTTTTGGTGATTTGATCGACTCACCACGTAGACCTTAGTTCTGATTGTGCATCAGCTGAAGAAATCACCTTGTAGACCTTAGTTTATTGAAACCGAGTATGTCGGGAAAACTAAGAATCCGTTGGTATTCTATTGGTCTTTCTTTGCAGGGGTTGCTTGATGTAGGGGACAAATGATCCATCTGATTGTGAATCAGCTGAAGAAATCATCTTGATTAGGTTTTAGTTGGTGGGGATGGTCTAGAACCCTCCTATGTTGTGTCGGCTTATCCTCGGTTCGGGGACCATGTTGAACTTAAGACTTCTAAAGTCTGTCGTTCTCGTCCTCCTCCACTGCTTTGGTGACTTGGTCTGCTTCTTCCCGTTGCCCTGGTAGTAACAAAAAACAGTACTAGGAGTAATTTTATTACAGTTACATAAATTGCACACGGTCGATTGAAGATTAGAGCTTGCACATAACCAAGGAATTTGTCTGGAATCTTTGGGATCAGAATTTGTGGTGGATGGTTTTTTCGAGTGGTGATATTATAATGAAAAAGGACCTGTTGTTAGAAAGCAGGAAAAAATTTCGAGTGGGGAGGCCAAAAGCTGACTGTATATAGTGATATAGGGAAACTGGGAGGAAGCACCCGAGAGTATTTTGAACATTTCTTCCATGAAAGAAGGGTATAGAGAATGAGGACTAATGGACTGTTCAATAGGTAAGCCGGCAGCTGGTGAAGATTATTTTTATAACTATATAAGTGGACCGCATTAACATTTCCAGCCAATCACAGTCCACAATTGCGAGACAGTACAATCATAGTTTTAAGTTTATCACTATGACGTGTACACAGTGATCGTCTTGTCGACTCAGCCCATAGCTGTCTCTTGAGTCTTGACAGCCAACCTAGTCCACAATATCAGGTTTGAAAAAATCTGGTCGTAAGCGGATTTTCGCACCAATATACCTACCAATGCTCAAGTGGAAAGATAGATTAATGAAATGGTCTCTTTCTTTCTTTCTTTTTTAATTGACATCTGACAAAATAATCCACGTGCACAGATGATTGATCCGTGAATCTGCTTGTCCTTAGAAAAACTCATCCATGCCCTTTATAGAGCTCGCAAGCTCTTTGGTTGAAAGTATACATGGCCCACTTACGAAAAACAAGAAACTAACGAACAAAAGAAAGCGGTCGTGGACTTGGTGTATTAAAATTTTATGTAAATTTTGAAAAAAATAACCTTTTTATCTTTTTTCTGTCCATTCAAAATTTTAATTCTACGTTGATCCTACATTTCATTTTCTATGCTAATAAAATTGTATTATTTTTAAATTTCTTTAATTTTTATCTACTCTTTAATGTATATATTTTATATCTATTTTGAAATAGTTTTATATCTTATCTTTTATAATTTTCAATAATTTACACATCGAAGTACATAAAACATATCCAACAACCATAAATTAAGTTGATTATCAAACACAATTTCATAAAAATATGTACAAAATCAAATTGGAACTTTCATTTAATGTACAGTTTGGGAGAAAATCTTACCATTCGCGTCTCGACAGTGTGGGATGTGCGCGAGGCAAAGAAGAGAGAGAGAGAGAGAGAGAGAGAGAGAAGATAGAGGATTTGAGCGAGGCAGAGAAAATTACTTGTGCGAGAGGAGGGGTGGGGGGGGTTGGTCGGTGTGAGGCAGAGAGATGAGAGAAAATAAGATAGAATAATAAATGGGGTGAGCAACTGTAACTCAACCTATATAAATAAAAAAGTCTTCACTGTGGGCTCTATGTAAGATGCATTTATTTTACTTGTACCAATGCAGACGGTTTTAACTCTTTATTGTCCAAACTTTGCGTTGCAGCGGTAGATGTTATTTATTAGCCAATGAATGCTCTTAGCAGGGTGTAGATTATTTATAATTTAATTGTATTTATACATGTACATATATGAACCTCAAATGCTATCCGTATGAGTCTCTCCCACCAAGAATCCGATTTTGATATTTCTATGAGATCTCAGAGAATGTGGAACTCGATTTTAAAGTAAACATTTAAAAAAAAATAAAGGATGTCAAATGAATACGCCAGTTCTCAAGTCTCGTCATACTAGATTATTATCGTCAGATATTGGGCTGATCTTAGGGCGCATTTTGCAAGGTATAGAGTTTTTGAACTCTTATATGAGCCACTTATCAAGCTTGGATTTACGGTCTAGGCATTGTTTGGTTTTACAAATCTTTCAATCCATCTCCTTTCATCTCAATTTTTAAATATCCTTCATATACAAATATTTTTTATTTTTTAATTTTTAATTTTCAACTTTTTCATCTAATAATTATTTAATTATTACAATTTTTTTAAATTTTCAAACAAAACATAAAAAAAAAAGACTAATTCAATTTTTTTTTCAAATCTTGAAACAAAAATGATATTAACAAATTATATTATAACATTCTTTTAACTTTATAATTTATTTCGATCTTACATTCGACTAAGTATGGGATTGGTTGGTGGTTTGTAACCTCCTAAATACCATTTCCTTGTAAGTCGATTTTCAAGAGTGAGTTCTACCTATTGGGTTCATAACAAATGGTATCAGAGCTAGATTATGAGCTCTCATGCTGCCTCGCCTAATGAGCTGGGCTTGCGGAGTGGCCCGACTATAGATCCAATGGGACAGGCCATGTTGCCTTAGCCTGGTGAAAACCTCCCATAGTACTCGACCATCGCCCATATTGGTCTTGAAAGGTGGGGATATGCTATGGTCCCACATTGGTTAGGAGTCAAATGATATGTGTGCATATAAGCTTGGGGGCACCTCCACCTAGTAAGCCGGTTTTATAGGATGTGAATCGTTGGGCTATATATGGACACATAACAAATAATATCAAAGTCATCTCATGTATGCAATTCATGTTGGCACAGTTGCAATCGTGCGGCACGGGAGGTAATGCCGACATGATAGTGTTCGTTTGGGACTAGGAAGGACTTAGCGCAGAGCCAACCTGTGTGAGCACCGCCACCGTCGTGGACGTCGACTGCAGAGCTGTTGGGACCCCATCAAAAACCGCCCTAAGACAAAGTCCTAGGCATGCATGGACAACAAAGATTGGGCCACTTCCAGGATCAAGGCTAGTCAAGGCCAACCAAGGGCCGAGACATATCATGGGTCACATTGGCCATGCAAGACCATATCATTTATTTATCTTTATTTATTTTATTTAATTATATTTCAAGGGACCTATTGGGGTTTCCACTTTGTAATCTCTATAAATAGGACCCTTAGGAATTTCATTTTACATCTTTTGAACTTTTGGCAAATTTTCTAAGTGGGTAGATTATTGTTCTTGAGATCACCCTTTCGGTGCTAGACACTTAAGCTCTATGGTGTGCAATTCGTGAATCCCCTAAGAGAGGATCTTCACCTTACAATTCGTAAATAGGTGATATCCATTTATCTATCATTGATTCCACCTTGCAATTCGTGAATAGGTATTGAATCATTTATCTATCCAAATATGTGATTTTCATTCATCTTTGTGCAATTCGTGAATCAAAGGTGATTGATTTATCTTTTGTTATCTTGTGTTCTTTCCTTGTTCGTATATATTTTTCATCTTGTTTATCTATATTTTCTTGCATACCAAAATATTCTTATTACCCAAAAAAAGTCTTCATATTCCTTTATTGAGTCCATTCATCTTTGTGCATTCTAGAATTGGTGTTGAAGTTATTCACCATTGTGTTCTTGAATGTGCATGCGTGTTCATCCATATTGTTCATCTATAGTGTTCATTCATATATTTCCTTCCATCCATTTTGATCTTCCCACATACACTATTTGACCAATCCTAGTGTTTACCATACTTTTCATAATTGTCATCGCTACCAAAACTAACCTCCATCCATCCAACAAGGCCCTAGCCGAAACCCTTGTCTTCCATAAACCCTAGCCACCCCTCAAGAGTCCTACTTGGCAACTTCCTTAATTTTAGGAAAGTTGACTCATTCCAATTAAATCCCATCTTCCATCTTCCAATCCCTCCAAATTCGAAATTCACCATTTGCCTTAGTCAAACTTCAACTTCTCAACAACTCGCATGCATCTTATCATTTAGGATCAAACCCTAGCCAACCTACCCATCTCCAAATCATATCTTCCTTATCCTATCTTCACTTTCCAATCCCTTAATTCTAGGAACATCCCTAGAATCACTTAAACTATCAAAGACCTTCCATATCTTACCTTAGCCAATCCCTTAATTCTAGGAACATCCCTATAATCTAGGGGTGAAAACCGACCTTGTCGGCGCGATTTTTGGGAAAAATCGACGCCGACTAACGTCTGAAAAAGTGGGGGAGCCACCGACCGTAACCGGTCGATGGGGAGGAGGAAACCGATTGAGCTGTTCTCTGGTGGTTCTCCAGCAGTTCACGGTCGGCGTCGATTCCTCTACCGGCGATTATCTACTGAAAGAATAATGAGAGAGAGAGAGTTGCATAGGAGAGAGAGAGAGAGAGAGAGAGAGAGAGAGAGTTGCATAGGAGAGAGAGAGAGAGCGAGAGTTGCAGATTCGAATTCTGGAAGAAGAAGCTGGGGAAAAAGAAGTGGCGTCTCGAAACGACACCGTTCCACTTAAGTGGAACGGCGTCGTTTTAGACTTTTTTTTTTCTTACGTTCTTAATAAAACTACGCCGTTTGATTTAATGCCAAACAACATCGTTTCCATGATCTGTTGTAATACTTATTAACTAAAACGGCGTTGTTGGAACGACGTTGTTTTGACAAGGGTATATTAAAAAAATAAATGGTTTTATTATATCAGTCGGTTCAACGGTCCGGTCCAAGTTCAAACCGGGACTGAACCGCTAAATGTCGGTTTCTTGAAATTTCCACCGCACGCCGACAAGTTCTCCACCGGTTCCGGCCGGTTCCTAACATGGCTGGTTGGTCTGCGTCAGTGGCGGTCGATTTTCCGGTTTCATGTATAGCCCTACTAGAATCACTCAAACCACCAAAGACCTTCCATATCTTACCTTAGCCAATCCCTTAATTCTAGGAACTTCCCTAGAATCACTCCATCCCTAAAATCACTCCATCACTCAAGTCACCCAAAGGCTTTCAACCTCTTGCCATATCTAAAACCTATCTTCCATAACCAATCCCATAAATATCTTATTTCCTATAAACACTCAAGTCAATCAAAGACTATTTCATCTTACCTTAACCAATTCCTAAACTTTAGGAACCCTAATTACCCCATATCTATCATTCATTCAATCTTACATTGACCTAGCCGAATCCCACATTTTCCATATTGGCCACTTACCTAAATTAACATTCTTCCACATTCCACTAAGCCCTAACCGAAACACATATTCCCTCTTCATTCAAATTCAAATTCGGCCACTTTTGCCTTATTTGAATTTGACCTAACCGTCCACCAATCTTTCCATACTAGTGTTTCCATAACTTCAAAACCCTAGTTGACCAAATCACACCACATAGCCGGCCATCACACTATCCAAAATCAAATCCCAAGATTTTAGGAAACTTTTCTAAAATCTCTCAACCTCTCAAGTTCGGCCAACCCTAGTTGCCCATCACCATCTTCCAAACCCTAAACCTTTCTTCCATCATCCAAACCTAAACCCCAAAGTGACACCTACCCATATTTGATCCTACAATCAAGGGATCACAATAACCACTCCCATATTCGGCCAACCCTAGCCACCAAACCCTAATCCCACTCATCCACATCTCTTCCAAACCCTAGCCACTCATCCAAGACTCCAACCCTAGCCCATCACTTCCTAATCTCGAAATTCCCCTTAGCCACCATCCAAACCCTAGCCTATCTTCACCATACCAACCCTAATCATCATCCAAGTTGTCCCCACATTAAGGGCAACCTTCAAGCCATTCCACATTGCATCAAACCCACCAAATCATCACTTAGATTATCCGAACTCATCATATTTTTCATCACTAAACACCACACCTTCATCAATCTAGGAACCCATCATTGCTATTATACGTGCAAGGCCAAGCAAGAAGGCTTGACACTCGGTCACCATCACTATCAAGGCGAGCTCGTGGACTTAGTGTTTAGGGAGAAGACCGGGGTCCCTAACAGGAGCGTGGTGGTTGTTACGATCCTACATCAACTAAGTATGTGATTGGTTAGTGGTTTATAAGCCTCTATGCACTCTTCTCTTGTA